>APFE030033428.1:75065-179291 GCA_000404065.3 Pinus taeda
GATCAAGCTTCTTTAGAAGGACCTGCTCTGATACCAATTGTTGAAAATAATACTGAGAGGGGGGGGTGAATCAGTATTATCTAAACCTTTTACCAAATCTTCCTTATTTATACTTTGAATTATTTTTGCATATCAGTACCATAAACTAATGAGCATGAACAAGAAAAACAGACAGTCACATCAAAGAACACCAGATATAAGGTGGAAACCCAATGTGGGTGAAAACCACCTGCTGCAATATGTCTCTATCTTCTTTCAAATTAGAAACTCCTTTTACAATGGTCTTGTACTGGTGCAGTCCTTTACCAGTACGCAGGCTGCAACCTGCAGAGAGCTACAACTCTCTCTCGTTTTCCAGTCTCTCCTGGAAGGGAGCTACAACCCCCTACTTCTTTTTTTTCAAGGACCACTTTTCATAAATTTTCAAACTGGATCCATAAATATCAAATGATCATCAAGTACCAGTAAGTCACCCAGATAACCAGATCCAGAATAATAGAAAACTAAACCCAGAACACCTTCTGTGGCATCTCCTGCGGCACCTCATGCGGCGTCTCCTGCGGCGTCTCTTGTAGCGCCTCCTGCGGCGTCTCCTGCGGCACCTCCTGCGGTGCCTCCTGCGGCGTCTCCTGCGGCGCCTCCTGCGGCGCCTCCTGCGACGTCTCCTGTGGCGCCTCCTGTGGTGCCTCTGCACTTCTGCAGCTGCAGCTCTCGAGAGATCACCCTTCACAGATTCGCTTTCCACTTCACTTTCATATAGATCGAGCTTTTGAAACAATAACCCAATATTTCAGATCTTAAGATATTCAACCCAAAAGCATACCCAAGCCAAATGATCTCCTTTGCTTTATATAGGCAAGCTCTTCCTCAATTCATGGACCAATACCACGGGCCAAAACCATAACAAACCAATACCATCAACTCAATACTAGGGATCAACACGTCTGTCGAGATGCCATGGTCCAAAAACCATAAGTTCAAATTCCAAGGACTAACTACCATGGACCAAAGGTAAGTTTTCCCACATGAAATAAACTTTTCTCTGCATAAAATTCCGTGAACTTTTCTCCTACGTACTTCTTAATTATCATCATATTGAGAGCCATGCCATGGGTGTTGCCATCAAGTACAACATCTGTAACATATAACCATACCAGAAACATAATGCCAACACGCTTCTTAATTATGTCACCCATTCTGGCTGAAGTACTCCCATTGGCTCCGGCGGTATTTTGAAGATAGTGACTTTTACTGCTTGTAGTGCATCGTCAACAATATCCGACCAACGATCTTCAAATGTGAACATTAACAAAAATCCCTCTCGCAAGACATCCCATTCGCCTATACCATGGCGGAGCTCCGTCTCAGTATACCAATTCATGGGTATGACATCCAGGGTATGGTAGAATAGATGTACCCATTCAGGCTGTGGCTCTTCCCTGTAGACCTTGGTCCATTTCGCGAGGTGCATGCATGGATCATCTCATCAGTCATATATGTCTACTAGCCATATTTGTTGTTTCCCAAATTGTAGGTGCATCATTCTTCTATAGTTGCACCAGTCCTAAAAATTTCCTTGATGCGTACCCCAACATCGTGTAGGTGCTGTGCGCAGTGCCCACTTTAGCACATTGAACCGCTACTGTTGTGGTACTACACTTTCAAATTTTCTCAGAAATTCATCCACTACTGTTAATCCACCATATGTTGGCAACTCCCTTTCCTTTGTTGTCACGCAACACAGTGATCTAATCATCAAGTTGAAATTCAACATTGTTACTTCGTGTAGTTGATTCTGCCATCACTCTATCTCTTCATCTGAATCCGAAGTGCTGGAGCTTTAATGTTCCCACAAAATCCTTCCATCTACAGTCAGATTCATCCGGTCCTCTTCTCACATAGTAATCTTGTAAATACAATCAATATCGTCATCACTATCATCGTCGTGCATCGGCTTAGTGTATCGTGCTCCTTTGTTTGGATCATTTTACGCTTCTTCAGATTTATGACTTCATTCATATCGATGTCCCAGTCTATTCTGAATAACGTGGGATAGGGGTTACTGTCATCGACAATCTCTATCACTTCAAAATCTGCCTACGCGCTCGCACCTTCAATATAAACTATTACCCCTTGGAATCTTCCCATGGGAAAAATCTTATGTTGGTTCGCCATTCATAACTTAATAGGGGACCATTGTAATGTAGGTCTGCCCATGCATTTCCATGTTTGCTTTAGTAGTACATTCACATCCAAACCCATATCCAGGATTACCTAATCCATTTCATACTCACCTATTTGTGCAGTCAACCTCATTTCCCTTCCTATGTGCAATGCATGCTTTCCAAGTTTTCGAACCACACGTGGTTCTCCTAACCCTGCGCACTTAGTGATAAGTTCCTATAGTCTTTTGACTACCTTGCTCTCATGCAACAGTTCATGCATGTCTCAAGAAAGGTAGTGAGCATTGAAGGATCCATCCCTGATTCTAGTTGATCCTTACTACCTGAAGTGGAGGCCTCTGTGAAGCTTGTCTTAGCTTCCATGAATGTCTCCTTCTCATGTTCTAAATCAAATTTGGGTTCCTTTGTAGGAGCCTTGTGAACCCACGCACTTTCTTCTGGCTGCTTCCCTTTTTCCCTTTATCATCTCCCATGGTAATACTTCTCTTGAGCATCATTTTTACATTCGAGTCTTCTTCGTGCGGCTCAGACCTCATCATCTATAAATTCTAGGTCGGAGGGCACTAGAGTTCCCCCTTTTCATGCATCCTTGCTATTAGCGAAGGGAAATATTCTGCCTCATGATCAAATTGAGTACAGTACCAACATGATGTCCTTGTTAGGTTTCTACAATTGCGGGCATAGTGCCCTGGCCCTCCGTAATTGTAGCAAATTAGTTGTCCACGACCCCTTCCTCGTCCCATTCTACCTCAACCACGACTGCGCCCCTAAAATCTAGCACGTGCCATCCATGCATTTGGGTCAAGGGCTCACATTTCAGTCTGCACCTTGTAGGTAGGAGTCTGATCCATCATTAGTTCGTAGCTTCGGCAGGAGCATTCATCATGGCCTACCAACCTGCAGAAATTACAAAACAATTGTTGGGACATCTGCAACAGTTGACAATTGTTCATAGTGTGTTTTCCTCCTATTTGGCAAATCATGCACCATAGTGCATATACCGTGCTCGACCCTGCCTATGCCTTCAGTATTAATGACATCCGCCCTCCTCCTACCAAGTAGTTCATGAATACTGGACAGTGGTCCTTGTCGTGTCCTTGGCCTTTTAATTTTATGCATCATTCTTCCTCATGCACCTCTTGTCGAGGTGTCTAGTCTTGTTTTAAAATTTGCATTTCTAGACACAGATTCTGTAGTTGCATGTGGATTTGTTGGACTCCCAACCTAGGGTCTTGTATAGGGGTCTCATGTAATCTCATTGCCATTTCCAACGCTTCGGCCTGGGTGGAAAGTTTTTGTTGTGATAGTGACGTCCTCAAGTGTGTCATGAGTGAGGCTAGAAACCATGTGTGATGTTGTGTATATGTTAACGTCATATTGGCTTCGTGGATCGTACTCATCAGCCATTGGTCCAGGTCCTAAGGGGTCTCGCCCAGGAGCATCGCAATCTCCTTAAATTCAATTATTGATTGGGTTTCTTATTTTGGCCTATTGAATTTCCTGTCCAACACGGCCTAGATGTCTGCGGTTCCTGCATTCGGGTGGTCATTAGAATTCTTGATATACCACATTAATGCACGATCCTGCAACGTGCTCACCAGCATAGCCTTTTTAATATTGTCAACCATGATGCCTTGTGCTTCCCATACTACTCTTACCACGAACCATAATTGGTCCGGATCTTCATTCCCCAATCCTCTGAATATGGGTAGTTTTATTGCACTCGCCATAGTGAACTGCGATGGTGGAGGAGGTGGGGTGGGTGGTGATGGAGGTGAGGAGGGTGAGATAGGTGGTGGTGTGGGTGGAGGTGGTAAATGCGGAATCTTATCAGACTGACCACGCTTCTCAGAGAAGCTTTCACGAGCTCTTCCTCACTTTCCCGTGAGGGTGAAATTAAGGGACTGGTTTCCAACTCTTCACTACTTCCGCTTCTATAGATCTTCCCACTTCGCGTAGTCCCAAACATTAATTTATTCGCATAACCTGCTTTTCACACAATAGCATGTTAATCCAAGTGTTCAAATATTTAATATACTTACCTCGCAGTCTTTTGAGAAAATGTCGCTCTGCCTCATTGTAGCTGACAATCATCTCTATCACAAACTCAGTGATAAATCCTCCTATTATTCAATTGAGCCAATGGTCCACAACTCACATTATCTTATCTCCTGAGGCATCTAGTGTACACACTAATTCTGGAGTCCACACTATTGGTTTGTTGAGCCTACACCTTCCTTGGCTACTACTAACCTCGCAATCCACTCATATGGCTCAGAAGGAAAGGATGAAAAGGAAGTTTCATGGATTTTTGTATACAAGTAGCACTCTAACCATTGTTCCTTAGATACTCGTAGATTTCTATTTTCCTGCACCTTGAACTCATGAATCTTCTTGTCTAACCACTCTTCAATTTCTTTCTTTGTTGGATTCGAGTGGCATGACATCAATCATCCCTTATGCAGATCCCAGTCCTGTAAACGGAACCATTTGTTGGCTTGTATGGGCTTGACCCAGGTTCAGAGGTGATTTAGCCAAGCAAATCCCAGTACTACTAGCCCTTTCAGCAACAGTCCATGGAAAGCATACTGAGGTCTCACCTGAGGTAGTATGGGAGGATGCTAGAACTAGGTTTCCACACCTCGAGGATGTTTGATGAGCTTTTGGATGTCCATGGTTTGACCCTTCACGCACATTGTTGTGCACACTTGCTATCCCTTCGCAACCTACGATGTTGTTTCCGCACAACCCTACTCGGGGTGCAACCCATATAATACCCAAGTTCCTTGCTATTTAATCTTTTATTATAGGATTACTTAACTTGTTTATATAAGACTAATGATTATTACAGCATATTCAGCAATCATATCATTGTGTGCAATAAATAACACAGTAGAAGCATATAGAAGGAAATTCACAACAGATACATAGAAATAGAAATCAACTTCTCTTTATTATCCTTCAATCCAAATTATAGACTCAACACCACCCTGTGCACTCAGCTATGGGGGTCCACACACTCAGTTGAGGACTCTACTAGGCCTCTACGCACTCAGCTACAGAGCCTACTCCTACTACTACGACCCAATACACTTAGACTCTTACTCTAAGCTCAAAACATTTGTATTCTTTCTCTCTAATTCCTTCATTAGCTATCTTTACAACTTAGAGCCTCACTCTTAATTATACAATCCCATGGTTCGTAGACCATGGGTAGGTTGACATGACTTTACATTACATTACAATACTTTAGAGCGGATATCCCTATGACTCATCCTATACTTCACACTCCACACCCGCAATTCATGGAGCCTTACAAAACCTTTGACCAAAACTTGGACTTTGAGCCCCAAAACATGTTGTTGGGGGGATTCCATGCCCAACATCTAATCAATTCAAGATGTTTTCGTCTTTATTCAAGTTGTTGGGTGTGGAGCCTGATTATCTTCTGTATTCAAAGGTCTCAGCCAGATGTATACCCAAGGAAGATTGTACACCCCTCCACATGGAGTGGGGTGTGGGGGGGACTTGTCCCCTTGCGGGGATCCAGGGGGACTAATCCCCCCCTGGATGGGGGGTCCGGGCGTCAGCAGTCTCCCGGTAGGGGTTCGGGGGTAGTGCCCCCGAAGCCAAAAACAGATGTAAAATTGCCTTATAAAAGTATAGTAATTTCTAGTCAATTTGGTCCATTCATTAGGTGGATGATTTGATGGTAGAAGTTATGTTTAATTTAGATTTTTTTGACCTAGAATGAAACCCTTCACTATATATGATGGAATTCTATTACGTCTATACATATCTGTATTTTGAGTGAGGAAGAGAGAGGATATTGAGAGCGAAGAGAGTGTTACATATCTGTATCTCTTCAGTTTGCTGGATAATATAATAAAGGAAGGACTGGTTGTTTCTCCGTGGATGTAGCCCAAACTGGATGAACCATGTATATTTGTGTCTCTCTTCTTTTATGCATTTTCTACATTTATATTTCTGCAATATTTTATGTGTTCCATTGCTCCGTAATATATAATTTTCTAACACAAGTAGCATGAGAATTTGAGTGAATCGTCTAACTTTCTACATGGAAGATCATGTTAGAGATTATATATAATAACAATTATGTTTCAGAATACATTCAAGGAGGAGTATCTGAGCCTCTAGAGAATGTTTCCGCTATTACCAAAAACATGTACAATAAAGGAGATTTAAAAGTAAAGAAAATTATAGATGATGGTTTACAAGATAATTTACTTGCATATGTTGGAAATTTGAGGAATTCTAAGGACATGTATGATAATATAGCCAACATGAATGAAGCCAACAATTTGAATGAAATCATCTCCTTGAAATATCAACTCAAAGACATGAACATGATAAAAGGAGAGTTCATGAAATCCTACATTATGAGTATATCTTGTCTTAGAGATCATTTTCAAAGAGTTTGAGAATCCATGCCCAACGTGGAATTGGGGATTGTAACTCTTAGAGGTATCCCTCCTATTTGGAACCTTCATTACTACTATAAGAAACAGAAATACCTTCCAGTCACTTGATGAGATTGTTGGAAATCTCAGTCAAGAAGAATCAAGGATGATATCAAGAGGAAGGATTCAAAAGCATAAAGACAGAGAGTCTACTACATTCATCACTCAAAAACAGAAGATGAAAGGAAAAGGAGGTCCATCAAATTCAATAAATCCTCCACTTAAAAGTACAAAGAGAATGAATGATAGAGCATCATCTCACATTAAATTTCGTAATTGTCACAGGAAAGGTCCTTATGCCCTAGATTGTCTTGAGAAGAACAATGGTCCACACTACAACACTACAAGCAACAATAACAGGTTTGATGACCAAAGAAGAAGAAACAATTGAAGGAATGATTGCAATGGAAGAGATGAAAGAAGAATAAGAGATGATCTAGGTGATCATGAAGAAGATCATGATCCTAAAAGCAAGTCAAGATACTCTAGGTATGAAATTAATGTTGGTAAACAATCTGAATATATTCTTATTTCTTCTCTCACTATTTCTTCTCCTTCAAATTTGTGGGATAGTTGGTTAGTTGATACTGGGGTCACTCATCATTTCTCTAGGTATAAGGAAGTTCTCTCTAATTTGGTAGAGAGAGAGTCAAATTTGAAAATTATACTTCGAGACAAATCCACTCATATTGTCAAAGGCTTTGGGTCTGTCAAATTTCATTTTGATTCCAGGGAATTTGTTTTACTTCATGATGTGATGTATGGTCATGATTGAAGAAAAACTTGGTGTAAATATCTAGTTTTGAAGACAAAGGGATGTGTTACATAGTATTTCGTCACCGACCCCACATTCCCTGATCCCAGGTTGAGTCGGTCCCTAAATGGCATCTGCTCTATGTCATACATAAAAATATGTCTCTACATCTTCCATATCACTCAAGAATATTAACCATGCTAATTAATCCTGAAGTTGACCATTTTTACCTATGTTTCAAGATCATTGCAAGAAATTAGTATCCTATCTGCAATGATGGACCAAAGTGAATGAGAACCTTGCGACAGCGTCGCAAGAGTACATCTATTCTCAGGGACGGTTGGATTTTAGGGATCGTAGTAGGTCATAAATATCTTGCCTACGACGATAGCCTAGAATGCACTAACGCCTTGAGACATCGTCTCTGAGTCTCAGTGTTTAACTTGTGACGACCCATATATGGTGAATTAGTTCAAACATAATACTTCTATGTGGTTTTAGAGTTGGTTGTTGGGTCAAAGAAGTTCGCCTCTCCTCATTTGAGATGGTGGTTCTACCTTTTGAGTAACCTCCCTTGAAGATAACCTTCCTCTCCCCTCATTTATGGAGGCTCCTTCTCTTATAAAGGCATCCTCCATGACTATGATCAGCTAGTTCAGAGTTTAGAGAGTGCTAGTTCTTAGCTTGCTGGATTGATAGCTTACAGTTTGGATTTCCTTTCATGTTGTGGATTGAGAGTGTAAAATGGTTTTGTAAGAAGTAAGCCTTATGATTGCCTTAGTTTCATACTTGTGCTTTTGGGTGAGAGAGAGAGTCATCAGTCTTTCTGGGAGACCTTTGAGAGTGAATGCTTATGGAGACATAATGATCCGACCCTTCAAAGAAGCTTGCAACGTCAAGGTGTGGTTGTAAGCTTTGTTGTTGTCTATATTAATACAATCAATCGTTATTTCTTATAGCATGTATGAAATTTATGTTGATAGATTATGGTTCCTTGACTCTATAAGTAGATAGTTCATTGTTGTGCTCTATTATGTGTTTTGTCATTTTCACATGTTGTTTCAGGTGAATCATTCATTAAGGAGAAGAAAGCGATAGCTAAAGCGATGTGACAAAGACTTCATCAAACACTGGTATAAGGTAGGCCTATTCAATGAAAACTATTTAAGGAATTAGCTATTGTCTTTGTCTTGCTGTGACTAGATCCACTCTAGGGCTAGAGGGGTTGTTTCTGTCCACAGTGGGAACTTTCCTGCATCACAAGTTGGTGACTCCACTGGGGAGTGACGAGTCAGATCTTGAGACCATACTTCGAAGATCCTAGGAATACCAGGAAAATCTCAAATGAAATGGTCACCCTTGCACAACTTACAAGGAAGTTTGACCTTCTATGGAGGATCAGAAGGTTTTTGTACTAGAGGTGTACTTAGAGTGTCGACTTGGCTTCACCTTTGGTTCCTCGCTCTTTTCTAGAAGAGAGTTGTAATCATACTACTCATGTTCTTCTTGTCTCATCAGATTCTCCTGAATCAAAGAGCGACCTTCATGTCCTGGCTGATCAAGAGAGTCCTTCTTTATTTCTTGCAAAGCATGGGGATATACATATGATACCCCCACCAAGTAGTTCTATCATTTCCTTCGATTCGAATCACTTGATTACTTTCCTCCTCCCATCTTATGTGCCTTTCTAGATCACCATGCATGCCTATAATATGGCGGTACCTGACACTTTACTAGATGAGGGTGTGACTGTTAGCCTCATGCCTTCTACTACTTTGCAATCTTTGGGCTCCCCAAAGCTTGTGCCTGTCACCCAGAATCTATTGGCTTTCGACGAAGGAACTAGTCAACCCTTAGGGATCCTTGCAAAGTTTCCTATTACTTTTGGGGGTAAAATCATCTATATAGACGTGATGGTCATCCAAGCTGCATTGGACTTCAGTCTTTTCCTTGGCTGTGTCTATATTTATGTCATGGGGACTCTTGTTTCTTCGCTTTTCCGTGTGGTTTTTTTTCCACTTGACGGAAGAATTGTGACCATAGATCAATTGTCGTTCTTTGGTCACTAGGTACCTCCTTTGCAACCATCATCCCCTATTAGCTCTTCTTTGCCAGCAGTCCCTTCCCGCCATAGGTTAATTATGTGGCTACCCGTTCCATCTCTGCATATGTTGATGATCACGTAGATGGCCTGGTACATCATGTATTAGGAGCTTTAGAACCCGATCTTTAGTTTGTGCCCCATGACATGTATTCCTCCCGGAGCATGGTTCTTCCATCTAGTGAAGACCTCTTGGGAGTCATGTTCTCATATGGTTCATGAACAGGTGCCAAGGATGGTTCTTTTCTTGTGTCAACCTCGTTACAAAATGAAACAACGAGTCCCAAGGATAGTTTTTTCCTATGTCAACCTCGTTCAAAAATGAAACTAGTGGTATGGAGCATAGTTCCTCATCTTGTGTCAAGCTCGTTAAAAAATGAATCAGGGCGTCGCCGAGGATAGTTCTTGATCTTGTGTCAACCTCATTAAAAAATGAAACAAGAAGTGTGGAGCATAGTTCCTTATGTTGTGTCAAGCTCATTAAAACATGAATCAAGGAGTCTTGAGGAGTGTTCTCGATCTTGTGTCAACCTTGTTTAAAAATGAAACAAATGTCTTGAGGATAGTTCTTGCACTATGTCAACCTCGCTAAAAATGAAATGACTCCCTTTTCTAAATCGAGTCTTTGATTAAGATATCGTAATATCCCAGTCGAGTCTTTCCTGAATCTCGAGAGTGAACCTTCATTCCATCCACCTAGTTGAATGCAATGAAGCTTGGGGGGCATGTACCTCGATTGGATCATTATGTTGGGGGCATGTGAACCTTATTCAAGCATAGTTTTTCATTTCAAGCTTGTGTAAACATGAAACCGAATCTAAGCATAGTTTTTCATGGTTCAAGCTTGTGTAAAAATGAACCCATGCACCGATGTACCTTTGGGTTTGGTGTGTAAAGCGATTTCTTGCTTATTGTGTCTTTTGTCTTTTATCCAGATGTTAAATATATTGGTTGATGCATTAGTCATTTGTGTATTAGATAAGCATATGCACGAATTGTAAATCATAGACAAGCATTCAGACATAATATGAAGAGATAGTAAATCATAAATAGATGTATATTGTGTGTTGCGCACCATGGCACTCAAAAATATATTTATATATATATATATATATATATATATATATATATATATGTATAGTGTATGTATATATATAATATATATATATATTATATATATATATATATTATATATATTATATATATATACATATTAACATATATATACATATATATATACATATATACATATGTGTATGTATATATATATATATATATATATATATACATACACATATACATATCATATATATATATATATATATATATATATATAATATATATATATATTATATAATATATATATATATGTCTAAAAAATATGTGTGTTCAGTTACATCGTGAGACACATGTCTCTCAAAAATCTACAGAAAAGAAACCCAGAACTCTATTATGCATTATGCTCTCTATAACAGACTACTACTCAGACCACGCGTCGAAGCAGTGAGTGTATCTTGTTTGACACACCCAAGGTGTGTCGCTGGTACTGCTTGGGAATCTCCTCGAATCCTCTGTAGTTTTAGATCCCGTGAGTTGAGCCCTCTAGGTTAAGGGATATCTCCTCCTCAGCGTCTCCACCTAGAGGTGGTAAGTCAATCTCTTTAGCAGCCCTTCGGGCAGTATGAGTGAGACGTACTGGTCTCTCAGGTTCAACATCTACAAATAATTGAACATATTAATTAGGGCATGTATATTTAAAATCCAAAAACAATGAAAATTACAAAAAAGTTTGTCGTTCAAGATGATTCTTTTACCTCTCTCGTCCCACTGTTCGCCAGGTGGAAGCAGCATGTCTGGATCACTGTTGAATTCCATCACAGCGTACAAGCAATCCTCAACTGTAACTTGTTAGCAATTCATCCACTCAACAAATTCTAGACCCCGTGATGTAGGTTGGCCACCACCTCCTCATGGCATCATGAGCGCCCATCGAGTTATCCGTGTCTGCCATGGTCATGGCCATACCACCATCATGTCCTATCTTTGGAGGATTGGTACTAGCTCCAGCATAAGTGGCACTAGGATTAAGCCATAGCCAAATTGTTTCACCTCACCCCAATGGCATTTGGTCAGTTGTCTCTTCATATTGAGAGACACGGCCTCTACCCAGTTAAACATAGTAGGGTTCAAGTATTCTTGGGCTAACTGTAATTGAGTCTTGGTCACCTTGTGCTGGGCTTGGGAGCTAGCTGCTCTGGTTATGTTAAATAGTAGTACCCGTAATGACAAATCATTAACAGTGACAGTTTGTAGCTTGCCACTTGTTGATTATTTCCGTGCTCCTGGTGGGCACAATCTCGCGATAAGTGTGTCCATAGAGTCTCTGATAACCAAAGTTCCCACCATGCGGGGCATCTCTCCTCTTTTTGACAATCCAGTCAAAAAATAGATATCTGTGGCATCAAATTCTATTTCTTGCTTGCGAATGATGAATTTGCCTTCATTTGGATTCCATGCTCAGATTAGGTACTCCAGGAGATCCAATTGTGCTCTTAAGAATAGTGTCAGGAAGAACTTTAGTAACCCATAGTTCCAAAAGATGTTCAGACATTGAGGATCCACCATACCCATCTCATCATCATGGTCATGGGTACATTCTTGCCATATGAATGCCATTTTTTATCCATGCATGCATAAAAATCCCGTTGTTAAAAGCCATCCAACCATTTTCACCATTTAAAATAGACTATAAATAAAGATTTTTGGGTTCCAGTGCTCATCACAACTGTTCTTAAAATAGATGCAACGAGCCAATTTGCACAGTTCACAAATTCTTAGGTCATCGCAGGTCTACATCACTTTCCTGCGATGATCCCATTTTTGCCCTGTGCAAACTTCTCGGTCGTCGCAACCCCAAGGGGAAAACTTGCAATGATTGAGGTAGAATTTTTTTCCAAAAAATTCCTTTAAACCCTGGTCTAAAACATGAAATTGCATCTAATTTTGGTGAAAAAACAAAGGTAGGGATAGGGTATTTACTTGGACGAACTGCGAAAGGCAATGGACCACTAAGTTTCCCAGAATCAATCACCAAGTTTCACAAGGTACGCAACGTTTGAAGTTTTTTACCACAGTAAAAAACACAAGTAAATTGGTTTTTCACCACAATGTCTCTTTTTTAATCTTTTTTCTTAAATTTAGGGTTTTCCTTAAGGTTTGAAATTAGGGTTTTGGCCTATATGCGTGCTTTTGCAAGGCAGATCTTATGCTTGTGTTTTCTTGTGTAGCGACAGGTGTTTTGAGCATTGGTGATGATCGATGCATGAATTATATGCTGAAGCAGTACTGAAAAAACCCTTTCCAAGTCAACTTTAAGCTCTTTTCTGACTCTTGAAATGTGAAAAGATTGCTAAGCCCTTGTCGTTTCGAGCTCATTAATGGTTACGAAACATCATGTCCCTTGTGAGTTTTTTACTTTTTCAGGCTGGAGGAACTATTTACGAAAAGTACTCCTTGATTGAAATGGTCAAGTGGTTCTCTCAAGTATCATTTCTATCTTTTTAGGCTTGAGAGACACAAACATACGAAAAGGGCCCCTTTGGAGTTTTCTTTTTTGTGTCTTTTTCAAACTCTCTAAACATGAAAAATACTCTAAGTTTCACCTATGTCAGACTTGTTAAACCCTGACAACATTGGACTCATCGCCATGATGAGATCTGAGCTTCTCCTCCCTAGGGCTCGTTAAAATTTCACTAGGTTGGATTTGTTCGAAGGACAAACTTATATTGCAAGCATATGCTATCTCGTTCAATATTTTGTTTGAAAAATAATTTGGGTACTCACCAGTAATGGTGGGGGAAAATTTGGAAATATTCTATTGATTACCTACAACAACTTGTCGCTCTTGAACATCAACACTTGTTTTGCTTCTCGTCGGGTTTGGGATATCCTCACTTCATCATTGCCCTTTCAGGATTTGGGTTCTTCATTTTAACTCATTCCATTCAATCCCTACTTTCTTCGCATGACCTTTGATACCTTGGTACCAAAATGCTGCCACATTCTAGGTTGGTGTTTCCGATATGTTCAAGAACTTAATCTTTCTGCAGTTTGCACCCTTACATCCTCCTCTGATTCTCTGTTTCATCCATCTACATCTTGTTCCTTTGTCTCGTGTCATTGTTGTGGAAAAAATTAAGGCCCTCTTGCGATGGATCACTTCCTATCCACATCAATTCATTATCCAAGAAGTTGATCTAGAGACTCTTTTATGTTACATTGGAGCTTGCATACCTCAATGGCAAGTTCTTCGCACTCGACGACAGGCTTGCATCATTGGTCTTTGATCGGGTGATGTCACAAGTTTTTAACTCTAGATCATTCTTCACACTTTGTGTATTGTACTAGTAGTACCTTGAGAACCATTGATATTACTGGTAGTCTCTCTCATGCTTGTTAATGGTTCACATCATTGGCTAGTAATCAAGTGATTTTCTAATATGCTTGACTTCAAAACATTTATTCACATATTAGGAATTGCACGATGGACAGGTCAGGATTCAAGACCCTGGGCTCAGATTACACAAGTCCTGTTGTGTGGATTATTTATACATGACTCTTTTGATTGGATGGCTGCGACCATACCTATGTTTTCATATGGTCTTTTTAGCTGGATAGTTGCGTCCATACCACATACTAGTTCTACTTGTCTTTTGGATGGTTGCGCCCATACCTCGACTACATGTACTTCTTTCACTATTAGAGATATCAGTTGTACTTACGTCTGCAGGTTCTCCATGATGGTGTTCTAGTTTACTTATGGTTTCATAAAGCATTTCACCCCTCCCACTCTCTAAGCCTTCATGCTTTAGGGGGAATCTATTACACAGTATTTTGTCACCGACACTGCATCCCCTGATGTCGGGTTGAGTCGGTCCCTAAATGGCATCTGATATGTGTCATACATCAAAATATGTGTCTACATCTTCCATATTACTCAAGAAGATTAACCATGCTCATTAATCCTGAAGTTGACCCTTTTTACCTATGTTTCAAGATTGTCGCAAGACATTAGTATCCTGTCTACGACGATGGACCAGAGTGAATGAGAACCTCACGATAACATCACAAGAGTATATCTATTCTCAGCGATGGTCGAATTTTAGGGATCGTTGTAGGTCATCAGTATCCTGCCTGCGACAATATCCTAGAATGCACTAACGCCTTGCGATGCCATCTCTGAGTCTCAGTGTTTGACATGCGATGACCTAGATATGGTGAATTAGTTCAAACATAATACTTCTGGGTGGTTCTGGAGCTGGTTGTTGGGTCAAAGAACTTTGCCTCTCCTCATTTGAGATGGTGGTTCCACCTTTTGAGTAACCTCCCTTTAAGATAAGCTTCCTCTCCCCTCATTTATGGAGGTTCCTTCTCTTATAAAAGCATCCTCCATGACTATGATCAGCTAGTTCGGAGTTCAAAGAGTGCTAGTTGAGCTTTTGGTGTGATATTTCTCAGCTTTTTGGATTGATAGCTTACAGTTTGGATTGCCTTTCATGTTTTGGATTGAGAACATAAAATGGTTTTGTAAGAAGGAAGCTTTGTTTTGATTGCCTTAGTTTCATACTTATGCTTTTGGGTGAGAGAGAGAGTCATCAGTCTTTCTAGGAGACCTTTGAGAGTGAATGCTTATGAAGACATACTGATCGGACCCTTCAAGGAAGCTTGTAACATCAAGGCGTGGTTGTAAGCTTCACTGTTGTTTATATTAATACAATCAATGGTTATTTCCTATATCATGTATGAAATGTATGTTGATAGCTTATGGTTCCTTGACTCTATAAGTAGATAATTCGTTGTTGTGCTCTATTATGTGTTTTGTCATTTTCACATGTTGTTTCAGGTGAATCATTCATTAAGGAGAAAAATGTGATAGCTGAAGCGAGGTGACAAAGACTTCATCAAACACCTGTATAAGGTAGGCCTCTTCCATGAAAACTATTTAATGAATTAGCTATTGTCTTTTTCTTATTGTGACTATATCCACTCTAGGGCTAGAGGGGTTGTCTTCGCTTGCAGAGAGAACTTCATTGCATCACAGGATGATGGTTTCCTTCATCAAGGGAAAGGTTCTTACTTGGCCTATTGGATCACCTATGATAAATGCATTCACATTGAGATTGAGATTTGAAGGACTCTATATAGCCATTGGAAGACCTCTCCTAGCATTGGTCCATGATATTAATCATCTAAGTGGGATATGACATCGAAGATTGGCCCATATACATTATGATTCTCTTCATAAATTGAAGAAATTGGTCTCTAGTATTCTCAATCTTCAAGCCCAACATGATGGAGTGTGTCTAGGTTGTGCTAGTGGAAATAAGACAAGGGGGCCATTCCCCTCTAGTGAGGACAAGACGAATGACATCCTCCGTCTCATTCATTTCAACATATCTAGTCTAATGCCCGTGTATTCTATTGGTGGCCATCTCTATTACATCACCTTCATTGATGACTTCTCAATAAATATGTGGATATATTACTTGAAGCACAAGGATGAAGCCTTCAAAATGTTCAAGGAGTTCAAGCTTTGGTCAAAAATCAAAGAGGGAAGAAAATTAATATCTTCAGGTCTAACAATGGTGGAGAGTACATTTCGAATAAATTCATCAATTATTGCAAGAAGTAAGGTGTTAAGAAAGAGATGATTGTGCCTTATAATACCAAACAAAATGGAGTAGCTGAAAGAAAGAATAGCTTTAATGTAGATGTCACTCGTGCCATGCTCCATGATCAAAAGTTGTCAAAGTTCCTTTGGGGAGAAGAAATGAATGATGCCGTATATTTTCAAAATAGGGTGCCTGATCAAGCATTTGAAAACAAGACCCCTTAAGAAGTTTTCACACATGTCAGGCTCGATCTTGGTCATCTCTGTATCTTTGGCTGCCCCATATATTTCCATGTATCGAAGGAGAAAAAAACAATTTAAAAGCCATAGGAAGAAAAGGTACTTTAGTTGGATATTATGAAAATTATAAAGCCTTTAGAACATATATTCCTGGCCAAAGGAAGGTTGAAATTAGTAGGGATGTAATGTTTGATGAAGATGTTTCCTTTGGGAAAGAAAGGTCCCTTCCTTTGTCTCCTTCTCTTGAGAAGAAGAATGATGATATGGATATTTTGGATGGTCCTTTCATGCCTGTTGTGGAGGTAAATTCCCTCTACGGATAGAGGCGATCCCTACTAGCCCAAATGGGGTCTAGCAGCAATGATCCTCGTGAACGAACACCTACACATGCAAAGAATGACACAAATACAAGAATAAAATCCAATAGATGCAACTATATATCAGTGAGAAAGGATACAACTCAGTCATCATTATAAAGACAATAAGAGTGGAACCATAATGATAGTTGTCTATTATTATTGATAAACAAAGAATAATACAACCATAGTTCTGACGTCAAATCCTCCTTTGGCTGGGTGATCAATAGCACATGCCTTGCAAAGCTTGTTGGGGATGGGGAACAAACCTCTCTCTCCTTGGTTACTTGGACAAGAATCTCCTCACTTTAGATTTAGCCTTATGGGGATGAAGAAGGCTTCTTGTAGCATGAGCTTAGAAATTCACAGACTTTGGGACTTCGAATTTGGAACCTAGAGACTTGGAACTACTAACTAGCTTGTGAAAGGAAAAAGGACAAGATTTTATAGATAGAGGAGAAGGAGTTAGGATCATCCACAAGATTCATAGGATTGGCTTTATCACTAAGAAGCTTCCATGAGATGTGGAGAACTACTTCCCTTCTATGGAGATTCAAAGCCCAACTGAACTAACTTAAGATGGAATCAGTTAATGAATAGGTTAGGAAGAACCGTCGTAAGTTGGTTTGTTAAAAACTTTACCCAACTGGGCTGGTGCGAGTGCGACTCTGAGACAGAGCGCCAGCTGGCGCGCCCTCTTTGGAGGATTTCCCCCATTGGTGTGAGTGATACACGGTGGAACCGCGCCAATGGATAAAGGGCTATTTTTATGGGTATTTTGCAAAAGGTGTCTTCAGGGCATATGAAGTACATACTCAAGGGGATAAAATGCAAGTGTTTTCAGGTTATGTCACTTCTCACAGGTCCCAGAATAAGTCCTCCAATGTACGGGAGAAGGGGTAACAAAGATGGTGACAAATTACTGTGTAACAGATGCCCCCTAAAGCATGAGGCCCGAGAGAGAGAGGGGTGAAATGCTTTACAAGAACATGGCCAACTGAAAACACTACCACTGGAGAACCTGCATAAGAAGTACAACTAATATCTCAAGTACATGATGTATCTGGTATGGGCGTAACCATCCATAGCAGAGTACATAAAAATATAGATCCAAGGTATGGGCGCAGCCATCCAGGAAGGATCGATAAGTAGACTCAGGCATGGTCGCAGCCATCCAGTGAATGAGTCATGTAATGATTATAATAATCCACAAAATCGCAACCTAGATCTCAACAGAAAAAATCCAGGGTCTTGCGCTCCATATTGACCAGAACAAAGTACAAGTTCAAGCATGCAAATATGGGAGTTGAAGTCGAACATGCAAGAACATCGTCTGATTACCAGTCAATGATCAAAACTGTTAACAGACGCGAGAGGTACCACCAATAATGACAATGGTCCTCAAAGTACTATAGGTACAATCTACGGCGTGCAAATCAGTGAGCTAGCGTCGAACACCCGTAGAATCATTCGATCGAAGGCCAATGATGAAAACCTCGCGTCGAACATGAAGAACCTACCATTGAGGCATGCAGGCTCCAAGGCACCTAAAGGGAGTCTCTAGGGAAACTTCCCAGATAATGAGCTGAAGTTGACAGGAAGCGACCTCGATCGAAGGTGGGCCATAATGTTTCCCACATCATCGACACAAGACAGAGAAGGATAAGATGTTTTGTGTGAGGTATCAGAGGGAGGTTGAGTATTCTGCAGGGGTCAACTTCTCTTGAACATATTGGTGGCATGACAGCGGACTTGGCAGTATTTGACATCAAAATGATCAGGGGTCATGGTGACATGGCAATGAGTAGGTGAGAGGTCAAACAGGATAACCCAAACGCATGGAGGCAAGTGTAAAAACAAGATGAGATGTCCCCACCCAAACACGAATGCAGACAAGTGCCATGTTCAACAGCGACATACTGTCGACACGACAATAATTGTGGTTCCACTTTCCCCAACATTTCTGGCGAGTACCCTAGTTATTTTTTGATGACAAGCTTGACGGCGATAACATATGCTTGAAAGGCGTCGTTTCGACGGAATCCAATGTCATTAAGTTTTAGCAAGTCTGGAAAAGGAAGAACGCTGCGTCTTTTCATGTTTAGAGAGTTTGAAAGACACCGAAAAAGTAAACTCCAAGGGTGTCCTTTTTCGTAAAGTTGTGTCTCTCGAGCTCAAAAAAGTATAAAACAATGCTCAAAAGAACCGCCCGATCATTACGACCAAGGAGTACTTTTCATGATTAGTGATTTCGACCTGAAAAAGTAAAAAAATGATTGAAACCACATCGTTTCGTAACCGTTAAAGAACCTTAAACGAAAAGGGTCCGACGATCTTTTCATCTTTACACGGTCAGAAAAGGGTTTAAAGACGACCGCCTCTCATTTACGTTTAGCGAGTTGAGAGGAATAGCTCGACAATATTTTCATCTTTAAATGGTCAGAAAAGAGCTGAAAACAAACCTCCATTTTTATTCTCTTTAACGAGTCAAAAAGGAAAAAAATACTCGGCAATCTTTTCATATTTTATGAGTCAGAAAAGAGCTTAAAGGTGACTCGTGCTATAGGAACGAGTGGTATAAAAGGTAGCAACTAGTTCTGGCAATGGTGGAACTACTCAAAACATGAAATGGTCAAGAGGCTGGCTAACAAAACCACTCTTAACTGCGGTCCCTCAGGAAAGGAAAACAAGCAAGTGAAAGCATATGATTGGCAAAAGAGATGGTGGCGATGGGATGAAAACAACTAAGGCTCATCTAACAGAATTTAGCGAATCAAGATAGCAATCACGAGACGTAAAATGGGTATGGGTTCATTTTTACACAAGCTTGAACCATGGAGAACTCTGCTTGGATTCGGTTTCATGTTTACACAAGCTTGAAACGAAAAACTATGCTTGTTATAAGTTTGCATGACCCCAGCATAATGATGCAAAACGAGGTACAGGCCCCCCAAGCTTCATTGCATTCAACAAAGTGGATGGAATGAAGGTTCACTCTCGAGATCTTGGAAAGACTCGACTTGTATTTTACAAGATCTTAATCAAAAGACTCAATTTGGAAAGGGAGTTGTTTCATTTTTTAATGAGGTTGACACAGTAAAAGAACTATCCACATAACCCTTGTTTCATTTTTTAACGAGCTTGACATAGGAAAGTGAACTATACTCCGAACGAACTTCGGCATAATGAACAGGAAGTCGTGGCTTCCAAGAGTGTCACTCCTAGTGGAAGGACAACATCTTGGAAGTCAGGACCCAATGCCCCCAGGACACTATGCATGATGGTGGCATCACTAGATACAGGCACGGGATAAGTAGCCACGTAGTTGACCTGCGGTGGGGCAGATACAACTGGTGGATAAAAACCAGAAGGGGATGACAACTGCACAGGAGGCACCAGGGGACTAAAGAATGATAATTGATCTATAGTCACGATTCTTCCGTCGTGTGGAAAGCAAACCACACGAAAAAGTGAAGAGGAAATGGCCCCCATGGTATAAACATAGTCACGGCCAAGGAGAAGACTGAAATCTAAAGCACCTTGGGTAACCAGTACGTCTATATAGATGGTTTTTCCTCCCAAAGTAATAGGGAACTTGAGAAGGATCCCTAATGGTTGACTAGTTCCTCCGTCAAATGCTAACATATTCTGTGTGACTGGCACAAGCTGTGGGGAGTCCAAAGCTTGCCAAGTAGTGGAAGGCATAAGACTGACAAATGCACCCTCATCCAAAATAGTGTCGGGTACTGCCTTACCATAGGCATGTACTGTAATCTAGAAAGGCACATGGGATGGAAGGCAGAAAGCAGTCAGGTGACTCTAGTCGAAGGAAACGGCTAAAATACTTCGTGGGGGAATCGTATGATTGCCCCCCTGCTCTAAAGGAACCGAAGAATGACTCTCGGGATCAGCTGGGATAGGAGAGTCATTTTTGGACTCAGGAGAATCTCACGAGATGAGAAGAACATGAGCATGATGCTCTTCCGAAGCAGAGTGATCAACAGGCGGTGAACCCAAGTTGACACTCTCTCCGACCAATGGTTGGTCCCGAACAGGTTTAGCACAGCCAGGTTCGAAAAGAAGAGGATGGACAAGAGAAGTATCTAAATCAATCTCTTTTTCGACAGGGAGAGGATCTGAAGAGAGCCTCTGATAACCAACGGGGAGTGGGCTGAAGAAGCTGTAAGACTTTCCAAGACAGCGGAAGCTTTATCCATGAGTGGACAAAGGTGAAGGAGATGGTTGCCTTCACATAGCCTACAGGGGAATCAAATCTTCCCTTTCTTCTTTCCATATCCAATTGATGGGGTAACATCACCAGGAGCTCCAGAGGGCGATGAGGGGCAGGCCGGATTGTGAGACCATACTTCTAAGACCTTAGGAAGGCCAGGACAATCACGGAGAAGATGGTCTTCCTTACACAATTTACAAGGAAACTTAACCTTCTGCGGAGGAGCAGAAGGAGTTCCGACCTGAGCTGTGCTCGGGGCAGTGGCTGCAATTTTAGCCTCTCGCTTAGATGACTTCTTCTTCTTCATCTTCTTCTTCTTCTTCTTAGCCACCTGGTTACTTGAATCCAGACTTTCACCGAGCGAAGTAGAAGGTGAAAACGTAGAAATAGGCGAAGTAGGGGAGAGGTCCACCTTGGAATCAACATGATGTTGTTTGTGTGGAGGAACTGATTGACTAGTAATCGAGACACTAAGGACCACGGAGGTTGAAAACAACCAAATAGGCAAACCAACAGTTAACCCAAGGAGGGACAACATTGCCATGTAAGGAGCACCAACATTCCCAAAAGGAGGAAAATGACCAGGATTCCCATCAGAGGGGATTCCTGGGTTGGTGAACTCTGGAAAAGTTGCCATCAAAAACTGAAAATCACACATGGGGCTGAAACAGAGCCAAGACACACAATCAAGCGGCCAACAAATAGAATCTAAGAGGGTGTGTGATCGTGGGTGAATAAATTTTAAGACATAAGGACATAACTTGACCTTTTCATCTTTAAAGAGTCAAGAAAAGGACAAAAAGATGACTCTAGTCGCCTTCGAATGTTTAATGAGCCTGAAGTGACAAGTGCTCAGATGAGCCTTTTCTTTTAGGGAGTTCGAAAAGGATCAAAAGTGACTACTTTGGAGAACTAGGCAAAAGGTTTACCACACAATCCGTAAAACTGCATATACACCTTGGGAATCGTATGAAAACCAAGGACTTTCCATACGGCAATCAATCTTCCCGAATGATGTGTTTGGTGTGTTATGGGTCGTAAGGCGGTAGACATGGCTTCCTAGGGATAAAGGATGATAACCTAGTGGGGTCTCCCCATATGCTCGACGGTACCTGGGAGCACAATTCCGTACTAGACCACTATTGAGTCACAGAAGGAGGAATCACCCAACCTTGAGTGGAAACAAAAGTGACTAGGTTTAACGACACCGGAGCATGTCTCTAGCCTAGACCTCTAAACAGTGTGTGTTATGTTCCAATGCGTTGTTAGATTCATTCAGTTTATTTTAAAGTTGATCTTGGATTATGTTGTAGTTTTCAGGCCTTACCGTATGTAATGTCTCAAAATTTCCTAAATGCAAACTATATGCCAAAATATGTCATTTCATTCAATGAATGCTAGTTACAAGAGGGTTTGAGAGCTTTCACACAAACAAAATGATCACAAAACAACAAAGAACTTCCCTAATGCAGCTAATGAAAATTAACAAACTTTTCTTTAAGATCACTAATCACTAATCAAAATGAAAAGTTCTAATTCTCATTAACTAATACAAAGCAAAAGAAATTTTTTCTTTTTGTTGATGGCAAAATGCACTAAACAACTTTGAGAAATGACAACAAACAAATTCTATTCAATACAAGCACATTCAGTTCCCTAAATCACAAAGAAAACCTCCAAAGAACGAGAAAAGTCCCAAAGACACCAATGAGCCGTGTAATCTAGGCCCAAAGTGAGACGAAGTGAAATTCAAGTGAAGACGAAGCAAGTCACCTAAATAACGCAATAAAATGATTTACAACCACCAAACAAGTGCAAGGGAGTAATCAAAGAGTCGATTGGACCACTAGAAGTCCAAAAACACCTAAGGAAGGCTCGACACACAAAGCCACTAGATGCCCTAGGGCTAGAAATGTGAAATCCATAGAAATTGCCAAACACCCAAAGGGTAAAGGTAATCTATGCAATTGTAATCTATGCACAATTCACTCATATTCTGAAAATGAGAATTCTAATTATGCAAGTGTGATCTATGCAAGAGAATTCTCAAACACAAGATGATTTTAATGTAATCTAAGAACCAGTCAAGTGCAAAGCAAGAAAATTGGGTGAGAGTTCCAAAGATCAAAAAATAAAAACACTCAAAGGCGATTAACACTCATACACAATTTAGCCCCCCCCCCCCGGCGAATGAGGGGGAATTTTTTTGCAAAAACAAAAGCAAAAGATGCAAAATTGTGAAAAGACTGAGACAAACCTCCAAGTAATGACCGAAGGAAATCAAATTAATAATTTCTCAAAAAAGAGACTCAAAACTAGTCAAACAACACTCCAACACACTCAAGTAGTTGAAAAAAAAGGTACCCAGAACAAAAACCAAGCTCAGAGGGCTCACAGCCAAGCAAACTTCAAAAGTTCCCAGGCCTGGCGCGACTGTCAGGCTGCAACTAGCGCCTTTCAAGGATTGGCACGGGTTGTCAATGAGCAACTAGTGCCAACTGGCACGACTTTAACACTATAAAAGAGCGCCAGCCGAGTTTGCTATGGAAAAATTAAAAACAAACGAGCCAAAGTTAAGTCAACAGTATCCAGGTACACTAAGGGGCAAGAAGCAACACAAGGATTCAACCCAAAAAGCTAATCAAGCAGGAGAAACCAAGAAACAACCAGGAAACAAGGCAAGTTCCAAGCCATTCAGTTCGTAAACCAAACTGGAGATGGACTGAAGTGGCGTTGATCTACTTTGCTAATGCAGAGCAATAGCATTTCGAAGGCTATCTGACCGTACTTTAGGCTCAGTCTAAAAGTTTACAAATCAAACAACAAGACAAAGAGCTAACTCCCCAGCGGAGTTGCCAAATTGTTGTGGAGGTAAATCCCCTCTGCGGATAGAGGTGATCCCTACTAGCCCAAATGGGGTCTAGCAACAATCAAACAACGCTAACACGCAGGTTCCTAACTGCAAATCAAAGACCGATGATGAGGGCCTACCTAGATTCCAACGCTAGTACTTGTAGAAGAGTCGTCGCTCCCGTTCCTTTGCTCCGGCTCGTCACAATCCCCATGATCTTCGTGAACGGACACCTGCACATGCAAAGAACAACACAAATACAAGCATAAAATCCAATAGATGCAACTATACCTCAATCAGAAAGGATATAACTCAATCACCATTATAAAGACAATAAAAGTGGAACCATAATGATAGTCGTCTATTATTATTGATAAACAAAGAAGAATACAACCATAGTTATGACGTCAAATCCTCCTTTGGCTGGGTGATCAGTAGCACATGCCTTGCAAAGCTTGTTGAGGATGTGGAACAAACCTCTCTCTCCTTGGTTACTTGGACAAGAATCTCCTCACTTTATATTTAGCCTTATGGGGATGAAGAAGGCTTCTTGTAGCATGAGCTTAGCAATTCTCAGACTTTGGGACTTCGAATTTGGAACCTGGAGACTTGGAACTACTAACTAGCTTGTCAAAGGCAAAAGGAAAAGCTTTTATAGATAGAGGAGAAGGAGTTAGGATCATCCACAAGATTCATGGGATTGTCTTTATCACTAAGAATCTTCCATGAGAGGTGGAGAACTACTTCCCTTCTATGGAGATTCGAAGCCCAACTAAACTAACTCAAGATGGAATCAGTTCATGAATAGGTTAGGAAGAACCTTCATAAGTTGGTTTGTTAAAAGCTTTACCCAACTGGGCTGGCGCAAGTGCGACTCTGAGATAGAGCGCCAGTTGGCGCGCCCTCTTTGGATCATTTCCCCCATTGGCGCGAGTGATACACGGTGGAACCACGCCAATGGAAAAAGGGCTATTTGTATGGGTATTTTACAGAATGTGTCTTCAGGGCATATGAAGTACATACTCAAGGGGATACATTGCAAGTGTTTTTAGGTTATTTCACTTCTCACAGCTCCCGGAAGAAGTCCTCCAATGTGTGGGAGAAGGGGTAATAGGGATGGTGACAAATTACTGTGTAACAATGCCCGAATTTGAGAGATATGTTTTTGATGATCCCATGGAGCCCATGGATCCCTTAGATCCTCCT
Organism: Pinus taeda; assembly: GCA_000404065.3. Classification (NCBI taxonomy): domain Eukaryota; kingdom Viridiplantae; phylum Streptophyta; class Pinopsida; order Pinales; family Pinaceae; genus Pinus; species Pinus taeda. The sequence continues at coordinate 100,139 of APFE030033428.1, forward strand.
CCTTGTGATCCTCCTACCATGAATAAGCCAATTTGACTTCGTAACACATTAGAGGATGATGAGAGACATGTTCCCATTCGAGGATGATTTAGAGAAAGTAAGAAGCCATGCAAATACTAGGGATATGTTGGAGCTATGAGCACTAAGATTCAAGTTGAATCTCCCACCTTTGAAGAAGTTGTGAAAGAAATTCCTTAGAAGGATGCTATGGCCAAGGAATATGAATCAATAATGAAGAATGACGTATGGGATGTCGTGTTGACACTGAAGGGAAAATATGTGGTGACTTCAAAATGGCTATTCAAGATCAAACATGGAGTCAATGGAAGCATTGAGAAAAACCAGGCAATGTTTGTGGCCCAAGGATTCTCCCAAAAAGAGGGAGAATATTATGATGATATATTTGCACCTATGGCTTGATATACAACCATTCATTCAATAGTTTCTCTTGCCACAAGTCAATGATGGACCCTTCATTATATGGACGTGAAGGCAACATTACTTCATGGAATATTACAAGAAGAAGTGTATGTCGAGCATCCTTAAGGATATGAAGTAGAGGATCAAAAGACATGTGATTGTAGGTTAAATAAGGAGTTATATGGTTTGGGAAAGGTCCCTAGAGAATGGTAAGCCAACATGGATAGTTATTTAGTGAAGTTGGGATTCATAAGAATCAATGTCGATCCCAACCTCTACTTCAAGTTGCTCCAAGGTATGTTGTTGATTTTGGTTTTATATGTTGACAATCTATTCTTAACAAGTAGTGATCCCATGACGATCAAGTGTAAGAGGGGTTTATCCTTTGAATTCAAGATGAAGGACCTTGGACTCATGCACTACATTCTAGTTCTTGAGGTGTGGCAAAGGTCTGACCAAATTTTACTTTCACAAGGAAAATATGTGGTGAAGTTGTTGGAGAGATTTGGAATGACAAAATTCAAGTCCTTTCCCACACTTATGGAAATTAATTTTAAAACTTATGTGGAGAAGTTGTAGGAACTGATTTAGCCAATTCATTTGAATATAGATAGTTTATTGGGGCTCCGATGTTCTTAGTGAACACTCATTCAGACATATGTTATGCAGTGAACACGTTGATTCAATTCATTATTGACCCACTCCATGCACATTGGATCACTTCCAAACACATTTTGAAATATTTGCATGGGACGATCATCCTGTAGAAATTCCCACTGTAGATCAACAGATTTTGCAATATACTAAAACATAGTACAAAATCTACTTCTACAACACTTTGCAGAAGCTTAATCAAATTGAGCAAGATCAATTGAACACATATAACTGATAAGGAGAAATAAATCACACATAACACAAAAGAAATAACCCAAGAAAAGCCTCAGCCTAAAATCCCAACTTTGTATTATCATACAAGTAGAAATATAGTCTGGATTACAAAAAGAATCAGCTCACAAGCTATCCTGCTATCTCTGCAAGCCCTCTGCTACTCATAGACAATCAAAGGCCTCTCTCAAACCTTCTCCTCTGCCCTACAAGCCTCCTATTTCTTTGCAAAAAAAAAATTTGGGGTCCAGTGAAGCTACATGTGTGAATTGGACTCTTCACACACTTACTAACCTCTAATGTAACTAAGCAATCCTAAAGGAGATAAATCCTTGTACATGGATGAATTTCCTTTATAGGAAAAATCTATCCAACTGATAGTACACTATCCCTCCTCTAATCTTAGTTGGGTCTCTGTCTGAACTTACATGCATGAGTTATTTAAGACAGAATATTTAGTTATCTGAAGAACAACAGTTATATGTAAGCATGCATTAACTAACTGAACTTACATTAATTCAACAATCTGTTTGAATTACTCTAACTGGACTTGACTCAATTAACTGAGCCAACTAATTACAACTCAAATTAGAACTCACTCTTATCTCTTTAACTAATGGATAAATTCCTCAATTAATAGAGCAATTATTGCATGTCCCCACATAGACTTCATGTTTGATTTTCCTTATCTAATTAACTCAAAAATAATTAATTAATTATTTTACAAACAACTGCTAAGATCAAATTCGAATTTTACTTCTCAATTTTAGTTCAGGGACAAACCAAAATTGGAATCCATCTCGAAATGCTATTTATAGAAATGTTATTTTTAGCACTTCCATTTTTCATTCCTTGTTGCTATGTCCAACACTAGTACTTGAACTGCTATTTATAGCAATGCTATTTTTAGCATTTCTACTTTTAGCATTTATTGTTGCCATTTCCAACACATCCTTGGTCTGAGATATTATATAGGAGATCTTCGACTTCATGGATATACTGGTGTTGACTAGGTAGGAAATGTTGTTGACATGAAGAGTCGATTTGGATGTTATTTTAGCCTTGGACTGCCATGATATATTGGATGGTTGGGAAGCAAAAGTCTATAGCATTGAGTGTTGTTGACACATAGTACATTTATGCTAACATGTCTAGCTGTGAAGTAGTCTGGTTGAGGAAGCTCTTTGGAGTGCTATTTGAGCAGGTCCTAGACACTATAGTGATAATATTGCGATAGCAAGAGTGGGATCCATGTAGTAGATAATCCCATATTTCATGACAAGCCCAAGCACATTGAGATTCAATATCATTACATTCAAGACATGGTGCATAGAGGAGCCATTAGACTCCATCATATATCGATAAATGAGCATATTGCAGATATTCTCACCAAGGATTTACCCAAAGGGAAGTTATTAGTCTTCAGAGAGTAGCTTAGCTGATGGATGTGACTGCTCCTAATAAGGGGAATCATTGATCGAGAACACCGAGCCAATGCCCCCCCTTGTCTAAGCTCCCAAGGTGAAAAATTAAGATGTAGGGATCATGGGGTTGAGAGATCTCTAAACAATAGGTTCGTAGATGTTTCTCCCCTATCTTTTACCCATAGGGTTGGAGTGTAGAAAGATGTTGATAGAATTGTAATGTCTCAAGATATTTAATCCAAACCAAGAGACACAATTCTACTCTATTGCTCCGTGGAAATTAATTCACAATTTGGAGCAATATTTTCAAACATGCATCAATCACATACAAAAGTACACAACTTTATCTAGGGGAAACCAACTGGTAAAAAAACTTAATAATTCTTTCATTCATCAGATGCATATATAATGTATTACAATTTCTTGCTCTCTCTGAGCTCAACTTGCAAGTGAATAACCTTTCTCTCCACTCAATGAGAAGTTATGACCTAGACTTACTCAATTTCTACCTCTTCTTGAGAACCTATTTCCTTGCACAAATCCTAAGGAATTAGGCCCCTATTTTTTAGGAATTTTCCTCCAATTAATGGCACAATTTCCAAGTTTAGGTATGTGAATGCATGCAACACTTGTACACTCAAGACTAGTCTACAATTGTTGTTACACTACCTTGGAATCACCACCACAATTGGAAAACTTAAATTCTCTGCATACACTAGCTATTTTTGGTTGATTGATCATTTAACTAGATGATCATTGAGTCAGACGGTTGTCCCAATGCACAACTGACCTCCAGCTAGTTTTATCAATAGATAAAACTAGTTTAACTAAATACAAATGGAAATAATAGAACTAGGTTGCTACAAATTAGTAATCACACATAAACAACTTAAATCCAAGCCATCTAACTCAATTTTACTGAGCTAACTTAGTGACAAGATCCATGTCACCTCAGTTAACTACCTCCAAGTTATATACTGATGTGGAAATTTTTAATTTACTCAATTTGACCAAGGCAAGGTCAAATTGAGACTTTCTTGCTACAATTATAAACACTCCCTCTTAGAAAGAAAGCGATTTTCAACCACCCATATTCTACACCTATGAAATTTAAAATTTCCTCTTGACAAAGCCTTTGTCAAGATGTCAACATCTTGTTCCTCTGTTGAAATTTATTGTACCAACATTATCTTCCTCTACACATTGTCCCATAAATAATGATACCATCTATATGCTTGGATTAATTGTGAAATAACAAATTCTCATAGAGATTAATATAATTCTAATTATCACAATATTTCATATTTGGATCCATCTCCTAAAAAAAAAATCCCACAAGTATATTTTTCATCTAGATCGCCTCACATGCTCCTTGGCTTGTAACCATGTATTCAACTTCTGCCAAGCTGAGTGCCACATACCTCTACTTCCTATTGTACCAGGAAATTGTTGTGTACCCAACACTGAAAATTCCACCTGATGTACTCTTTTGGTCTTATGGACTCCCTTCCAAATTTTCATCTGTGAGGCCACACAACTTCACTCCCTCTTTCTGTCTATACCATAATCCATATCAAGGAGTGCCTTTGAGGTATCATAAAATATGCTTTTCTCACTTCCAATACAATTTGGTTGGACTAACCATAGCTTTGATCAACTAGTTGACTGAATATCACATATATGGTCATGTGTTCACAAGATACATCAGTGAACCCACTAGCATCGACCTCTTCAGCTAATGTGGCATTCTCCTTCCTCCAGTTGGTCACTAGAGGTGTCTCCATGGGTTTACAAGTCTCCATGTGAAATATTTGTAGTATCTTAGTGGCATACTTGCCTTGAGACAAAAATAATTCCCCATCTCCTTTCCATACTTCTATCCTGAGGAGGTAGTGTGTGAGATCCATGTCTTTCATCTCAAATTCCCTTGCAAGGTCCTCCTTGCAAGAGCTGATGAACTATTCATCACCTGCCAATATTAAATCATCAACACATAAAACAATGATAAGCAATTTACCTTCTACTAAAATATGATAGAGGTTCGCATCCATTTCACTTTTGGTGAAGCTAAATCAAGTGAGAAAGTTGTTGATATGAGTCTACCAAGCTAGGGGTTCCTATTTGAGACCGTACAATGCTCGCTTGATTTTGCACACAAGAATCCTGATCTAATGTCTCAAATCCTTCTTGTTTCTTGATGTACATTTGCTCCTTAATAAAACCGTTGAGAAACATTGTTTTTACATCCATCTGGTGGATTTTCCACCCCATTTGTGCATCCGGTGCAATAATTGATCTAATGGATGAATTCCTTGCTACAGGAAAAAAGGTTTCCTCATAATTAATTCCTTCAACTTGAGACAATCCTTTGGCCACAAACCTAGCCTTATACTTCTCTACACTTCCATATTCTACATGCTTAACCTTGAAGATCCATCTTGAACCTACAAATTATTTATCTGTTGGTCTTGGGACCACTTCCAAAACACTATTCTTTACGATGGATTTGTATTCTTCCACCATTGCATAAACCCAAAGTAGCTGCTCAACTGCTTTCTCAAAAGAGTATGGAAGAGTATCTACAACCTTAGTCATTGGAGCCATGTAGCCAATGTAACTCTTAGGTGACCTCTTTTTCCTATGCAAATTTGAAGGAGCTCCCACATTCTCCCTCACATCCTGCACCAATCTATCAACTTCCCTTGTTCCTTTTCGACATTCTCGAGATGAATTTTAATGAGTGGATGTTTCCACTCTGCTTCCTCTTTGTTCCTCCAATTGCAGTTGCTCCAAAAATTCTTGAGGCTCCTCCTTTGGAGCTAGAAGATCCTCTTCTGGTGGGATCTGAAGCTCCCTGCCAAGAGAGCATCTCATTGCTTTATCTTAATCAAACTTTGCATACCTTGACACAAATTTCATATTGAGGGAAGGTAAGTACACCTGGTAATTATGTGGAGTTTTTCTGTAACACACAAAAACTCCAACCCTTGTTTTTGGCTCAAATTTCTTCCTCAAATATTTGGAGACATGGTAGTAAACAAAGGCTCCAAAAATTTTGAAGTGAAACATATCCAACTTTTTCCATGAGAAACCCTCTTCTGGTGTAATCATATAAAGAATTTTATGAGGACTCTAGTTCTAAAATTATACTATTGTGTCACATGCCTCTGCCCACCAATGTAGTGGCAAGCCTTTGTGATGTAGGATTACTCTCGTAGCTCCCACAATTCTCTAGTTCTTCCTATCAGCTACCCCATTTTTTTGTGGGTTGTGGGGTTCTGTGAGTTCTCTTTTAATTCCTTCTTTGGCACAAAAGTCTTTGAAGTCATTTGAAACATACTCACCTCCATTGTTGCTACTATGAGCCTTCACCTTCTTACCAGTATCTTTCTCAACTAGTGCCATGAATTCTACAAATTTTGAGAATGTCTCATACTTCTTGTGCATGAGGAAGATACAAAAAATTCTAGAGAAAGAATCAATAAAAATAGGATAGTAATTATGTCTGGCATTGGAGGCTATTGAGAAGGTTCCACAAACACCAAAGTGGACTCTCCCTAAGACTGTACGTGCTTTTCTGTCTTGATCATGGAATGTGGATTTGACATATTTCCCCAAGGTACAATCCTTGCAAACATATGGTTCCTCAAGTGATCCTTTTGGGAAGCCAATGGTTATTTTCTACATATTTTAAGGCACCATGATGTAGATGGCCTAATATCCTATGCCATAATTCAATGACATTGTGACTTTACACTTTCTCTTGCTTACTGCTTAATGGAGTACAATCTTCCACGTTAATTTTATATAGGTTCTTTACACAAATATCGATCTGCTTCACCTTCCTAGTAGCTATGTATCTCAGAAAGGATTTCCCTTTACTGAAGATCACAACATAGCCACAATCTTCCAAAACTTCTACAAAGATGAGATTCTTCTTCAGGCCTAGTACAAACATGACATATTTGAGGTGAAGAGGGGATCATGACTCTATATTAATGGTTAATATACCAATCCATATAACGTTGTACCTTTCATCGTCCCCAATCTCAATATGCATATGGAGATCTTTCTCCTCCAGGTCAATGAAACAACTCTCTACACCCTACCATGTGGAACTAGGCACCTGATTCCAAGTACCACACACTCCCCATCATAGGTCTATCCATGCATGTGATAAGGGGGAAGTCTAGCTTGAACTGTGAAGCCAATACTTGACCTACTTCACCTCCTGAGTTCTTGCTAGATCTTTTGTGTGGAAATTTTGTAGCATAGTGCCCAAATTCATGAGAATTGGAGCATTTCATTTTGGAAAGTCTTTCTTCTTACCCCCTTGCCTAGATACTTGTTTGGTTTGAGATTTCTTACCTTTTCCCTTCTTTCGCTTTCCAACCAATGAAAATTTTTCTTCATCCTCTCCCTTGAATGAAATTCTATCTCTAGTGTTTTTCCTGATTTATTCTTGTACCAAATCAGACTGTAAGGTTCCCAATTTGATAATTTCTCCCTCCCATTCACTAAGACCTCCTAGCTATGCTATCTTTTGCGATGACCTTGAAGAGCTAGGCTTTCCATGTCATCTTCTAGAACATTCACGTTAACCCCTCCAAGCTCATCCTAAACTTGTGTAAACCTGGTGAGATATTACAAAATAATATCATTCTTATACATCTTAATGTTTCAAGGTTTGTCTTTGAGGGATAGTTTTCTATGGCCACTGACATTATCAAATATCTTATTCAATGCTTTCCAAATTGCCGAAGGAGTTTATTTCCCATGGATATTTGAGACAATGTGGTCTCAAATTCCCTCCGAGATTACTCTTCTCACCTTAGCTACATCTTTCTTCCATTGGGATAGATTATGGGAATCAACTGATCCTCGTTTTGGAACGTCTATCTTGACATATTCTAAAAATCCATTGTCATCAAGTATTACTTCTATGCGATCCTTCTAGGAAATGAAATTTGAGCTGCCTTCCAAGGCATACTCTAATCCTAGTCCGTTGAAGGTCATTCTTCCAACTCTAACAAAATCCTGCTACATTAAAGCTGAAAATTTGAACCTCCTGAGGAAAAACTTTGAAATTCTTGTTATAATGTGAATCTTTCTGTGATACCATATAGAAATATGGTGATAGAATTTCAACTTCTTAAGATATTTAATCTAAACCAAGAGACACAATTCTATTCTAGTACTCTGTAGAAATTAATTCACAATTTAGAACAACATTCACAAAATGAATCAATCATATACAGAAGTACATATATTAATCTATGGGAAAACACCTAGTAAAAACCCCTTAAGCTTGATTGCATTAATCAAATGAATAGAGAATGTATTAAAATTTCTTGCTCGCTCTGAGCTCAACCTGCAAGTGAATAACCTTTCTCTCTACTCAATGAGAAGCTCTGACCTAGACTTGGTCAATTTATGCCTCTACTTGAGCCCCTATTTCCTTTTGCAAATCCTAAGTAATTAGGCCCCTATTTTTTATGAATATTCTTCCAATTGATTACTAATTCCCAAGGTTGTATCTTTGATTGCATGAAACACCTATACACATAATACCAGTCTATAATTGATGTTACACTGCCTTGGAATCTCCACAATAGCTAGGGAACTGAAATTATCTGCATCCACTAGCAATTTTGCATTGATTGATTAGTTAACAAGATGACATATAAGTTAGAATGTTGTCCCATTACACAACTAACCTCCAACTAGTTCTATCAATAATTATAACTAGCTTAACTCAATACAACTAGAAATAACTAAATTGGATTGCTACAAATTAGTAATCACATATGTATGACTGAACTCCAATCGCTTTAGCTTGAATGTATTGAGATAATGGAGTGACAAGAGCCTTGTAGCCTCAGTTAACTACCTCCAAGTTGTCTGCTGATGTGGAAATTTCGAATTTACCCAATTTAACCAAGGAAAGGTCAAATTGAGCCTTTCTTTCTACACTTCTCAACACTCTCTCTTAGCAAGAAAGAGATTTTGAACCACCTATATCATGCACCTATGGAATTCGAAATTCCCTCTTAAAAAAACTTTTTCTAACATGTCAACATATTGTTCCTTTGTCAGAATGTATTATAGAAACATTATCCTCCTCTAAACATTGTCCAGTAAATGATAATACCATATATCTATATGTTTGGATCAATCGTGAAATACTATATTCTCATAGAGTTTAATGCAACTTTGATTGTCACAATAGATCATACTTGGATCCATATATTGACCAAATAGTGTTGGCTTGAGGGGGCCTGACCTAGGTTTAGAGTTAATTAGCCAAAAAATCCCTACACTACTGGCCCTTTTAGCAACAGCTGACGGAGCGTAGATTGAGGTCTCACCCGAAGCAGTATGGGGGGATGCTGGAACCAAGTTTCCGCACCCTTGAGATGTCTGACGTATTGGTTTAGTCCAACTATGAATACCTTCGTTTAGGTCACTTCATGCACTATCCTGACCTGCAAGGCCTTCATGATCTGTTACAATCAGCATCGCACAACCCTAACCATGGGTTGAGGTGCTTTCACACTGTTAAAGCAACTATCTATGCTATTTCCCCAAGTTACACCACAAATATTACTTATCTTCTTATAACTATTAGTTATCTTTACGTAAATAGATACCTTATCTTATATTCACTTAATCAAGACAATCATATAAGTTCACACATCTTATAAACAACATAAATGTAATTTATACCCAATACATTCAATGCAGAAAACAGGAAATAAATACATAGGAATGGTATAAAACTTCTCTTTATTAATGCTTCAATCAGTTACAGACTCAACCTACCCTACATACTCAGCTGCATGGGTTCGCGCACTCAGCTGTGGACTACTAGCCCTCTATGCACTCAGTTGCAGTGCCTTCTCCTATTCTACGACCCAAAGACTTGACTCTACACTTCAGACAAGAGTCGATTCTTCTATTTCCTCCCTTTATTCTACTTCTCTACAACTTAGAGCCTTGATCTATTTATACAATCCCATGGTCCGTGAACCATGGGTAGATCTCTAAAGCCAACATTACATTACGAAAGAGATGGTGAACAAACCTATGACTCATTTACAAGCTCGCGCTCTGCCCCCACAAAACACAGATTCTTTACATCAGATTTAGTCAAAGCCTGGGCTTTAAGCCCCAAAACTTCCCTTGGGGTATCCCACACCCAATAGGACCCCTACAAAAACATCTTGACTCACCCTCGAGTCACTCTGTTGGTGCGGAGATATTCACATGGAGACCTCCCAACTCTGTCTGAACTGCTGCAAGATCGGCAACGCACTGAGAAGCTTCCTATTGTACGTCCTGCACACGTTGTTCAAAGACTATTGTATCTAAACTGCTTCCTTGTATTTGCTCTTGTGTTCCCTACATTTGTGTGAGCTTGGCTTTGATCAAGGTGGTAATGATGAATGCCTCATTGATCTAAGGTTGTACACGTGCCTTCAAAATCGCTTCCTTATGTCGCACCGCATCTACCTCCTGCTTGAGCCCTTTTGCCTGTTGCATATGTGCGAGCCTCTATGTAAGGGCCACCATCTGGGTGGTCCCTTTTATATCATCATATCTTTGCTGCATCTCACACACCTCTGTTTCTAAGCTCTGTATGTTCAGGTCCTCCTGGAGAGTGGTGAGGACCTCGAATGACTCTTCCAAAAGTTTGATGCAGTCCTTCACTGCACTGTTGATATCCTTTGCTCCCATTGTGATGGAACTGGCACACTGTTCCCTCACCTCTGGTGGAGTTGAAGGTTGTGCCTTCAACTACATATCAGTTATCTGAAGGTTTAGCTCCAGCTAAACCTTAGCCATTTCTTCTCGCGCCTCGTGCACCCCTGTTGCTAACCTCCAGATTCGCGCCTCTGTTGGTGCCTCTATTGGGATGGCCAACTCAGGGACCATCTGGTAGGCCTCTTCAACCACCTGCACTAGCTACCTATTCTGTGTTACAACCTTGTCGCACTGCAGGCTTAGTTATTCCATGTTAATTCGTTGTTTTCTCATTACCTGGAGCGCACGTTTCTCCCTGGTGTGTAGCTCTGCAGTGACTCCATCCTGCAGCACATAGAGCGTCTCCCAAGGGAGCGTAACCATGTTGATCCCCACTCCTTTTAGTGCACTAACCATAGGCCAGTAGGCCTCATTTTCTATAACTACTGCCCCCTCCATTAGCAATATAGTATTGGTCATGTGGGCGCATAGCATTTCCTCAGCTGCGGTCATTCCTACTATGAGGTCGGTTGACAGAGCACCATCTTGATGAATGCGCACCTACAACTCCTATATATATACCCAGAGGGCCCCCAATCGCATCTAAATTTCCTCCACTTACCACTGGAGGGCCCCTGCAGTGATGTTGCACACCATCTCTCTTATGTCATGCAAATCCCTGTCACTGAGGGTGATCAGGTCAAAAGAAGTCTTGGATGCTATTGACTTCTTCTGCAACCCCACTTGCTCTCTCGGGTGCTAGCGCTTCAACTGTGTAGATGTTGTCTATGGGTCTGCACCACCTTCCTCTATCTCAGGCTCTTCCTCAAGCGATGATGACTTATGGCCCTCACACTCCTTCTCTTCTGCCTGTTTTTGTTATGTGGCAGCCTTCTACTTTTCTGTTGCTGCTTTCATAGTGTCCCGTGCCTCCTTCACCTTTTTTGTTGTTGCCTCTTTTCTTCTCTTCTCTGCTAACTGTGCCATCCACAGTTTTTCCTCTTCCTTCTTCCTTTGTGCAACCAACTTCTCCATTTCCAACGCGGAGATGGGTGGAGCATGCTACTCTGGTGACCACGACTCAAGTATGGTGAATATGACATTGTCTGTGGCCAGGTGTGGGAGCTCCTTCCTATTATTCGTGAGGTCCTTGCATGCCCTAATATACACATGATGGAAGTCCACCTTGAACTTCGTGAAGCTTTGTAGACTATTATAGATAGTGGGTGATAATCGTGGCTTGCATTTAATTCCAATTCTGATGTTCATCTCCATGAACACCAAGAATATCTTACTGTCTCGGATCCTCTGCACATTTTTAGTGGCCCACGACAAAGTGTACTTCACTACCTCTAGAAGATCCCACATGATTGTGGAGAACTAGCTATCCTCAGGCAATTCCCATGCCACCAGCATTATGGACAGCAAAAGCCATGCATAGTGGAAGGTCTTCCCCTGTTCCTATGCCTCACAACAATTCTCCAGGAACTCCTTGCATAAGTACTTAGATCAATTAAACTGGACCCCCTTCGCACACTCCGTGGCAAGTTCTATCACCAATGTGGGCACCTCATCCACGTGGTACTTCCACATAACCTTGCTAGCCAGTATCTGGGTGGCAACTTTGATTGCCTTATTGTTGATATTGGAGATCGCGTACCCTCTCTTCTTTTTGTCCAACTTGAATTTTTCCTTCATGGCCTCCGTGATGACCAACTCATTGCTCTTACCCTTTGAAATATCTACTAGGTCCTCCCCCTTGCAAGGGAGTCGGGTAATTCTATGAATCAAGTGGTCTGTGATGGGGATGGGCTCCTCCAGCCATAAACACCCATCATGCACTAGGAAGAGCAGCTTCCTGATGACAAAGATAGTTACTGGGGTGCGATGGTAATGCAGCACCTAGAGCAGGTTTAACAACCCTGTTTTTTCTACTCCATGCAACCACTTGTGCAGCTCCTACTCTACGACTCCCACTACTATATTTTTCTTCGACCTCATGAGTTGTGCGGTCGCCAAGTGTGAGAATTTATCGTGGTTTGCAAGATCCCAATCTTCAAATGTTAGAGCTGGTGTTATTTAGCAAAATGACCCCCTCATCAACTCAGAAGGGAAAAACATGATAGCTGAAGCAAAGACCACGATCACATGCCTTGTTTCCACACTAATGTTGGCTATACACTAACAACCTGCTTTATAAAGCTTCTCTGTAAACCTAAGGGAGCGTTAGTGACCCTACTAACTCTAGTTGTCAGTTCACGAATAGCACTAGTGGATCTTAATGAAGTTCTAAAGGTCAAAGGAGTGAATTGACTCATAAATATCTAGATATTTGCTCCTAAATCTACTCAAGAAAGGTAAGGAAACATCTCAAGTTTGACCTATTTTAGGGATTTCTAATCCTAGTGAAGGAGGAAAATGCGAAAGAGCTGAAAAGCATGGAAACTTCATTGCTTTTACCCTAAGGAACTCATGGAGGAACTTGGAAACCCTAACTTAAATGCTACATAAGCAAATCTAGGGCTATGGTGATAGGGGTCAAATCATTTGAAAGGATAGCTTACTTGATTGTTGAGCATAGTCTCAAATCTAAGAATAAGAAGTTGGTAAGAAGGGAGGGAGAGAGAAGATGGAGGGATAAGGGAAGGTTGATGCAACAGATGGTTGTAATCACTCTTCCAACATTAATATAGAACTGAAATTGTACTGCCTACTCCATGGTGTTGGTACTATCATACATTTACTTGTTTGTCCAATATCTTTTAGCATGAGTAGCATAGTTATATGTAACTAGATGTCTTTTATGTATTCATGTATTAGTTATCAAGGTTGTATGTTGTGATTATGCTTGTCTCTTCTATGTGCAGGACTTGATCTAGAGCCAGCTCAGGGGACTTCCACCTAGCTCCATTGTGCTCTCCAGCAAATATACACGAAGGCTTAAGGTAATCCATCTATTTTGCTTTGATAGTTAGTTAATGTTTATGGGCATGCATGTAACTTTGTGAAGGTTGCAGATAATCTTACAATCTGCCAAGGGTCTCGGGAAGACACTTGAGGGTATCTCCATTCTCCATACACTATGCATTTTATCCTATAGCAGAATTGGCGACTCCAGTGGGGACTATACATCTAGTTCCTGGTTCACCTAGATAGTTCTTAGTTTCCTCCTCCTTTTAAGACCACCCTATACTTCTGCATTCCCTTTCTAACCCACCAAAATCTTGCTGCATTCTACCTTCATATATTCAGCCTTGAATCTGATCCTAAAAGCCCTATTTTGAGTTGTTTTCCCACACTAACATAGGTTAGAAGACTACACAATGATTTATAAAGCTCTGTGTCTACACACACAGAGCATTGGTGGACCCAGTAACTCTTTGTGGCCACTGCTACAGAGTGTTAGTCCCCCAAATCTTGACATACAGCTATTTCTGTAAACTCAAGGGGATGAGAAGCTTGCTCATGCACTGAAAAGGATCTGTAGTTGCATTTTGTTAGCAATATTGGTGTCCTGAAAGAATTTTTTTTTAGGAAATAAGCTTTTTTTCTTTCTTAAAACATTTTTTATGAAAGAAAAATCCACATTTTTTATTCCTTCTTCTAATTAACTGGTTAAAATCTACTTTATTTTGGTTTCAAATAGTTGTTAGGAAAGCATTGGAAAGATTTATATTGGTTATTCATGTGTTATAATGACTAGGATGCATGGAACAAATATGAATATAAGAAATACTCTCATTTGTAGAATACAACTTGTTTTCATCGAATTGAATATTTTTTAAGCATTGTCTTGTGCATGATTTTTGAGTTAGAGTCCCATCACATTTCATACATCAACTCCCCTACCGAAGACACTAAAAAAGTACACATCAAATTTACCTAAAATCAATCAGTAACTCTTTATTAAGCAAACAAACATTAGTTAAGGGTAGTATCTTGGGATAGGTAGTGTGAGTAAACTACCCAAGATCAGAAACCAAAACTAATGTCATTAAAAGATACAAAATTCCTTCTACACTCATACTACCAGGACCACTCTAGTAAAAGCAAAGCTAAATACAAGAAAACATCAGACTATAAGTGAAGATAGCCCAACTTCGCTTGCAACTCCTTTGGGTATTATGTTATTGGGGATCCCTTCAGGGATTTCGGAGCTAAGACGAGGACTCAGGTATCCTACACATACAACATACTATCTACAACTATGTCCCCCTTGGTAGTGTCTGTGATCTGAGGTATCCTTAGTGGCCAAGCTTTTAGGGACTTACACAAGGTGACTGGGGTGGGCTACCCTGGTACCTAACACAAATGGACCTACTCTGTCTTTAGTTTTTGGTATGGTGCTTGTCTTCACAAGAGTAATTGGCCCCTCAATCTTAGGTTCGAGTGAAGCTCTAGAGTAACCGTAATTGTACATTTGTCTAGCCCTCTCTATTATTCATTGTGATATTGGGTTTCATCTCCAGTGACCGGTGCTTATCAGACAGGGTCATTTCCCTCTGTTTGTTGATTGACCAACTTAGTGTATTTTTTATATTTTTTAGGTACCCTTGTGCTATCATTGACACTTTAACAAATATCACATAAAATTTATTGATAAAAATTAACATTCACCGTGGCTACATCCAGCCCTCGTCATCAATCTAGACGATTGTAAGACTTCCTCCACTCTTTGTGGAAGATCCACCAAGCTCCAGTGAATCGGATTCCCCATCTTTGGGGAATTAGTCTCCTAGATTTCACACAGAATCTGTTTGGACAACCGACAATTCAAGTTTGCCGGAGGATTTCTTTACTGAAGGATTTCTTCCTCCCTTTAACCCTCCGTTCATGAATCCATTGGACCTACTCTTGGTTCCCGTGGCATCTGTACTCCTTGTTTCCTTAGTTGGAACATTTCCATCCGTCCCGTCGATGACTAACGGGTCATGGAAATTTGTGGAAACTTTTGGTCCCCCACCACTTCGCTAGTCGACAGTCACCACCACACCATTGATGGCGAACCCTACTATCTCATTTGTCCCAAGTACAAACCCTCACATGACACCCTCCACGAGTGGCACCCAACCTATGCTAGGTTCTACCCCTTTAGTGTCAAACTCTATACCTTTGACAAGTGCTACATATAGTGCTCCTTATAAAGCTCAATATAGCATGGTTAGCGCAGGTCCCCTCAACCAACAATATGGTTGGCATCCATTATACAGTTCAACCCCCCAGATTCAAGTATCTAGGGGCACTCCCAATATGCATATATCGGTTGGGAATGTAACAATTCCCCCTCCATTTTCAGGGATGCATGGTCAGTCACTGATTGATATGAGCGTTCCTAATGTCAATCAAGGACATATGGTTAGTTCTATGGCAGGCGAGAATCCTCAAGGAGGTCCCAACCAATTCATGGGGGCACCCTACTCACAAATTTAAATGTGTCAAGGGGGCATTGCTTACCCTGGGGGGAATTCTATACCCCAACATCACATTCCCCATGGAAATCCACACTACAACGCCATACCCCAAGGAAACTACTATACCACGTAGCCTATGTATAATATTGGGACTCAAGTGATGGTAGGACCGCAAGGATCCTCAAGTCATATGTCATTGCCTTGGTCTGATTCGGGGGCACCACACACTCTGCCTTTCTTGGAAACATTGGATATTCCTGACTTGTATAAACTTACAAATGACCCCATCTATCATAACTTACTTTGGCCACCAATCCCGCATAAAATACGAACGACATCCCCAAGTTCGAAGGGAAACAAGGGGAGGATCCAGGCACCCATATCAACACCTATCATCTTTGGTGTGTTTCCAACTTGATGGTGGATTGTCCAGTTACATCCTTTTCCCCGCACCCTCACTGGCAACGCAGCTAAGTGGTACATTACCACACGTGTCAGTAAATACCTTCGACACTCTAGTGATGGAATTCTTAAAGCACTTCTAGCTACCCATCTGCTATGAGACTGGGACAGATCTGCTCACTTCATTACGTCAAGATATCGACACCCACATCTCTGATCATATACATGAATGGAGACATAGGCAGAGGTTATTCAAAGCTCCCATCTCAGACTATCTCTTAGCAGACTGGTTATGCAAGTCCCTACTCCCTCAACTTGCTAAGGATGTCACCTTAGGTGGTGCGGTCACAGAGGACCAATCCATACATCATGCCCAACACTTAAATATGATATATTCGCAATCTAACACTCTTTACGATGTAATCCCCAATGTCCCTCGCAACCCCAATGTTTCCACTACTCAACACCCCATAGCACATGCTGATGGGATTATCGGCACAACCTCTGGGTGACTGTAAAACAAATCAGTGGTCACATTGCCCTGATGTTAGTGGATCCCTCTACCAAATCGACTACTCTTCCTACCACCACGATAAAATCTGTGTAGTCTATGCAAAACCCTAGTCGTAAGAACAAGAAGAATAAGAAAAGGACTGTTGCTTCTGAGGAGCAGTCAATAAAGCAGCAAATCCCAAAGTATAAGGCCGTTGTGCCTCCTGATGATGGAAAGGATAAACCCACCTGATTCCCTTGCAAAATATGTATGCAAGACCACATGACAGATCTGTGTCTGCGTCTTCAGGAATGCATAGATTTCATTACTAAAAAGGACACCAGAAGGACCCCCGCTATCCTGAATAATCCTTTCCCCGCTCAGCAATAGCAACACCTTATTGCAAACCAACCCCAACCCCCGCGAGGGGGTAATGGTGGTTCACAACATCCTTCAGCTGGAGAAGGACCCTCTATCATTTACACCTTTGAAATGGTAGATCTACAAACAAGAGCCAATTCATATGGAGATCTTGTCGCTCATGCGAGGAACCTTCGTCAAGTCAAAACCCACCGTCACCCAACAATTTGCATATCGAAAGGTCGATTGCTGACCTTGTGATTTGCCCTCCTAAATGGGCACTTTAGCGCAAAATGCACAATACATCTGCACATGCTTCCCAAAACTACAACATTGTAGAAGCCTTGGTGCAAGCGTTGTTGGCTATGTCGACGCTCAAAGTATTACAAACATGTCCAACACAAAGGAAAGATTTTCTTTCGTCTATTGGTGGTATCAACCCACAAGATTCCATTCTTGCAATTTTCGACATGGAAAAATGTAAACCTCCCCTTTCCCAGCAACTTGCATTTTAGGTGCAAATCCTTTTGAAATGTAAAGGTATAGATAGAATTGTCATTGACGAAGGTGCTTCTACCTGTGTCATGTCAGCTTCATGTTGGCTTGTTTTGGGTTCTCCAACCCTATCCCTGCCACCAAATTCTCTTAAAGCCTTCGACAACAACACTTTCATACCAAAAGGTTACCTAGTCATCTACTCTATCACCTTGAGTGGGAAGATGGTAACGATGGATATCGAAGTTGTGGATCATAAACTCTACTATAATCTACTTTTGGGCCAGAATTGGACTTATGCCATGAATGCCATTGTGTCTTTGGTCTTCCGTATCATCCTATTTCCCTTAGATGGAAAGATAGTCACAGTGGACCAGCTATCCTTTTGCACCCCATATTACTCCCCGTTACCTAGCGACTCTGTATCCTTAGTGGGTGGGGTACCTGACTCTTACGTCAATATCAGTGTTGTTCTATTGAAGGGCTCTTCCTTCATAGGTTGTTTCCCTCTTTCTCCACCCGTGGTTCCACAGACAGTCTCTATGGTTTCATCCATTCCTCATGAACCGACCAATCCTTGGGTACCCATGGCCCCTTCAGACATTGACACTTATGGAGAAAAAATGTCACTGTCTCCAGCTGAATTGGCCTACCAAGCCATTCAATCTGCATCTGAGTCTCTGGTCAATTTGGTCACGGCCAACGGTACCACTACCCCTCCCATAACTAATCCTTATTTCAATCCCCTCAATCAAGTCCTACATAAGGACGAAGCTATTAGAGAGATCATGAGTTTAGGAGAGTGACCTTGGGAGGAATCGCACCATCGTGTTTTCATATCTGATTCGGACATGATGCCTCTTCAAATCCTATCATCTGACACACCTAAAATTGTTTCCTCACCATATACGACTATCCAAGCTTTGGACTTAGAGGGAAACATGCGAAATCTTTCAAAGATATTTCTCATCGATATTTCAGTCATGACATGCATCATAGAAAACATACAGATTGGAGCCAATCGCAATCCTGAGGAAATTGTGAGCTTCACCTACCCTTTTAAGGACTTCTGTGATGTTTTCCTTTGGTCTTCTGAGGAAATACATGGCATAGACTCTTCTATTGTCAAGCATGAGATCAAGAAAGAGCGATTGTTCTTTTTATGGTATTTTTCTTGCTCGTTAATTTGAAAAATCCTTGAGTCTCCTTCTCCGAGCTTGTTAAATTACCACAAACAAGAGCGAGCATTCTTTTTATGGTATTTTTCTTGCTCATTAATCCGAAAAATCTTGGATTCTCCTTCATCGGGCTCATTAAATTACACGAAGAAGATCAAGCATTCTTTTTATGGTATTTTTCTTGTAGAAATTCCCACTTGTAGATCACCTGGTAATGCAATGTACTAAAGCAAAACATCTGATCTACTTCTACAAACAATTTAGCGGAAGCTTAATAGAACATGAGCAACATCAATAAGAACACATATAACGGATATGGAGAAATCAATCACACATAACACAGAAGAATTTACCCAGGGAAAGCCTCATCCTAAAACTCCAACCCTGTGTTATCATACAAGTGGAAATATATCCAGTATTACAAAACGAATCAACTCAAAAGCTATCCTGCTCTGTCTGCAATACCTCTGCTGCTCATAAACAGTCAAAGGCATCTATCTAAAATCTGGTCTACCCTCCAAGCCTCCTATTTCTTTGCGCAATTTTGATAGGGGTCCAGTGCAGCCACTTGTGTGAATTGGCCTCTTCACACACTCACTAACCTCTGATCCAACTACGTAGTCCTGGAGGAGATAAATCCTCATCATGGATGAGCTTCCTTTATAGGAAAAATATTCATCCAACTGATAGTACAATTTCCCTTCTCTGATCTCAACTAGGTCTCTATCTGAACTAACATGCATAAGTTATCCATGAGTGAATACTCAATTATTTGAAATACAGTAGTTACATGCATGCAAGCATTAACTAGCTAAACTCTCATTAATTTAACAAACTATTAAATAAATCTTATTGGACTTGACTCAGTTAACTAAGCCAACTAATTACAACTCATCCTTAGCTCTTTAACTAATGGATAAATTCCTCAATTAATAGATAAACTGTTGCATGTCCTCACATATACTTCAAGTTTGATTTTCCTTAACTAATTAACTCAAGATGAATTAATTAATTAATTTACAAATTATTGTTATTATCAAATTCGAATTTTACTTCCTATTTTTAGTCCAAGGACTGACTAAAATAGGAATCCATCCTGAACTTCTAAAAATAGAATGTCATTTTTAGCACTTCCATTTTTCATTCCCTGCTGCCCAATCCAGCACTGGTACTCAAACTGCTATTTTTAGCAGTGTTATTTTTAGCAATTCTATTTTTATCATTTCTTGTTGCCATGTTCAACATTTCTTGCCTGTTAATCCGAGAAACCTCGAGTCTCCTTCTTTGCGCTCGTTAAACTACTACAAAGAAGATATAAGCATGTTCTTTTATGGGATGTTTTCTTGCTCTAAAAACTGAAAAATCCCCGAGTTTTTCATCGTTGGGCTCATTAAACACATACAATGATGGTCCGAGCAACTCTTTTTCAATCTTTTTCTAGCTTATTAAACTGAAAAAGATCATTAGAGCATTCTTTTTAGGCACTTTTTTCTCGCTCATAAAATTGAAAAAATCTCGAGGTTTTTCTTTAGGCTTGTTAAATATTTATAAAGATAACCAAAGCATTCTTTTAGATAGTTTTCTTGCTCGTTAAACTAAAAAATCCTGAGTTTTTGTCACCAGGCTCGTTAAAAATATATAGCAGCAACGAGAGCACTTGCTTTTTTGGGACCATTTCTCACTCTTAAAATCAAAAAATCCCCAAGTTTTTCCCCTTCTTCGGGCTTGTTAAATCTACGAAGAAGGAATGGGCAGTTATTTTACCTCTTTTTCCTTCCTGAAAAAACTGAAAAAGATACCTTGAGTCTTCTTCATTTGACTCGTTAAAATTTGATGAAGGTATTGAGTTTGTCGTCGCGTGACTCATTAAAAATTCACATCGAAAATGAGTTTAGTTTGTCTCTTCGTACTATTAACAAAATGAGGTCAACATCTATTGAACATAGGTTTCTATTTATCTGGATTCAATAGATTAACTCATGGAAAAGTAACTGATCTAGGTATACTACTACCCTTTTATCGCACCTAGTTAACAACTATGACAAAGGGACCACCATGGAGTCGTTCCTTACAATCTTCTCAGACACTCTAAATATGAAAAGACCACTGAGTTGTCTAGTTTGGACTCATTAAATTACATAGACAAGATATAGAGTCACTCTTTTATGATCTTTTTCAGACTCTCAAAACATGAAAATATCAATGAGTTTTCCTATCTTGACTCATTAAACTAATAAGATAGGGCATAGAGTCATTGTTTTTGCGGTCCTTTTTAGACTCTTAAAATATAAAAAGATCGACGAGTTTACCCGTATAGACACACTAAACTAATTAGATGGGGAAAGTAGACAATACAATTGCATTCAATATTAGAAAGCATGGTTTGGCAGCAGTTTTTCCCTTGAACATGGCACTCCCTTAGATAAACCTTCCTTGTGATGGCCTCTCAATATGAATCCTACTATCCTATCAGTTTACCCTAAATACCCCGACGTTCCTACATCTCTGTATCCTAACACTCTTTGGTGTTAATGAGTCTAGTGCTGCATGGTTAAAACTATTGTTGTGCCTTCTATTGTTCAAGGGTTAACCTTTTGTTTCCTCCATCAACCCATCAAGTGTATCCTTTCATCATGCCCTCAGCTGTTTAGACCCAATGCTCAAAGATTGCTCACAAACAAATTATTATTGTCCCGTTTCGTGTCAATTGATGTAGCAGACATTATTGCCTACCTTTTGATAGGTATCTTCCTATCGAATTCAACACTCTATCTAGGAACACAACCTATAAACACATTCAATGCCTTGGTACTTGTAGACATTAGTGGCAGGTCACCTTGTGCTTGATCAGGGGTTATCATTATTGGCTCCTGGTTAAGCGATTCTACGAGTGTTCAACAACAAAAGCATTTTTCACACTCGTTAGATTGTACTATGCATCTTGGAGACCATCACTATTGTTGGTGGCCTTCCTCATGTCTATTAACAGTCTCCATTATTAACTGGTAATTAGATGATTTCGTGCATATTTGACATCAACGCATATATTCACATGCATCGATCTATTTTGTTCGGTGAAGAGAAAATCAAGACCTTGGGTAGAGGCTTGCATTATTCAGCCTTGTTTCCTCTCCCAAGCTGCATATATTGTTTTTTGGAGACAGCTCATCAGAATGATCCTATTATAACACCGGATCCACATTGTGCTTATTGGAGACCAACATTGTCATATATCTTTTATGAGAAAATCACTTTGACATAGCTACTGAGTATGGGAATGCCTGACTCAGGACATAATTTTAGTAGTTATATATATATATATATAGATAGATATATATATCAGGTTTCTTGTACCACCTGAAGCTCCGATCCTCTCTCTCTTTTTGTCGAAGAAGGAAAATTACAGTTAAGTAAAGTATTTCAGCCATCGTTGTAGCCTCTGATCTCACACTTTAGGGGGCATTTGTTATACAACAAAATGACCCCCTCATCAGCTCAGAGGGGAAAGACATGATAGCTGAAGCAAAGAGCAAGATCACATGCCTTGTTTCCACACTAATGCTAGCTATACACTGAAAACCTGCTTTATAAAGCTTCTATGTAAGCCTAAGGGAGCGTTAGTGACCCTACTAACTCTAGTTGTTAGTTCGGGAACAACGTTAGTGGATCCTAATGAAGTTCTAAAGGATAAAGGAGTGAATTGACTCATAAATATCTAGATATTTTTTCCTAAATCTACTCAAGAAAAGTAAGGAAACATCTCAAGTTCGACCTATTTGAGGGATTTCTAATCCTAATGAATGAGGCAAATGGGAAAGAGCTGAAAAGCATGGCAACTTCATTGATTTTACCCTAAGGAACTCATGGAGGAATTTGGCAACCCTAACTTAATTGCTACATATGCAAAGCTAGGGCTATGGTGATAGGGTCAGATCATTTGAAAGGATAGCTTACTTGATTATTGATTATAGTCTCAAATCTAAGCATAAGAAGTTGGTAAGAAGGGAGAGAGAGAAAGAAGTTGGAGGGGTAAGGGAAGGCTGATGCAATAGATGGTCATAATCACTCTTCTGATATTAATATAGAACTGTAGTTGTACTGTGTACTCCATGGTGTTGGTACTATCATTCATTTACTTGTTTGTCCAATATCTTTTAGCATGAGTATCTTAGTTATATGTAACTAGATGTCTTTATGTATTCATTTATTAGTTATCAAGGTTGTATGGTGTGATTGTGCATGTATCTTCTATGTGTAGGACTTGATTTGAAGCTGGCTCAGGGGACTTCCACCTAGCTGCATTGTGCTCTCCAGCAAATCTACACGGAGGCTTGAGGTAATCCATCTGTTTTGCTTTGATAGTTAACTAATGTTTATGGACATGCATGTAACTTTGTGACATCTACAGATAATCGTATAGTTTGCCAAGAGTCCTGGGAAGACCCTTGAGGGTATCTCCATTCTCCATACACCGTGCATTTTATCCTATAGTAGTCGGCACCCATTGTATGTGAACTCCTTCAAAATTGATATCATCGGGGAGCAACGGAGTCTGCAGAGAGCTTTTTCTCTCATCTAGGTCCTTGAGCACCCTTGCTTTCCCTTTCCATGGAGGAACATATGTGGGAAACCTGGTCGGATGGTCTGCATCCTAGGTTTCTTCCTGCATTTCTTCATCGTCCTCCTCTTCCACCAAGATTTCCTCAAGGTCTTCCTCCTCCTCATCAGTTTCCACATTAACCATGTTCCCTTTTTCCTCCATGTTTAGTTTAGTTCTTAACCGGGTTCAGAGGGGACACGTGCACTGGTAACATAGGCAACTTGTCTTTCTTGGGCCTCAGTGTGTGCAATGATTTAGGGATTTCTGCAACTATCCCAGTGCTTTCTGGGGCGTCTCCTATCATCATGGCCTGTGCGGCCTCTTCAGCAGTCATTTGTCCGATATCCATTTCATCCTCTGGCATGGTCATACTGTTGTTCCACAAATCTCTTAATGGTTTAGGTAGGTGCTCAAATATTGCCTTCGACTTCAAAAGATCAAACAGATCTGGGTTCATAAATCTCTGGGCACATGACAACTCAATTCTCAAATGGCCAAGTGTTAAGGAATTTAGACTTCTGTGATCCATAACATTGTTTAGAAAATCTTCGGCGATCCATAACATTGTGGCCAAGTGTTGTTTGCTGGGCACCCCTTTGCAATTTATAGTGCCTTTTGAATTCGAGTTCGACCATTCCCCCCAAATCTGGTCCATTAATGCTCCCCTAGCAATATATTTTCCCAAATATAGCCCATAAAGCTTGCCTTAAATGCCTGTTGCCTGCTCCATTTGCTCTCAAACCAAGCATCACATCATGAATAGTGACTCTAGCAGTCACATTCCAGCCAACCCGCATGGTAGCGCAACTACCCTTGTGTTGTCACGGACTCTATGACACCTCGCTACTGCACGCAACACTCATATCCTGCAACTCTCTGGTAGAGTAATTTATGGTCTCGCACCTCCTTTCAACTACCTGGAGCACTAATATTGTGCTTCTTGTGGCTAGTCAAATGGGAAGAGTTCGCCATTTAACTTCGCTACCGGTTACTTTTCCTGGGAAGAGTCCTCCATTTGACTTCACCGACCCCATTGTGCCTGTATCCAGGGTCTCCTTAACACGATACAGTCCAATCCAAGGCATCAAACTGATCAACTCTTGGCAGTATTCCCCAAGTTCGTCAACATAATCAGGGTCATCCTGTTGTATCACCAAGGGTTTTTTATCAAGAAAGTCCCTCTTTATTTCTTCCTCAAGCTTTTGGACTTCTGCTTCCGCTAGGGTGATTTTCTTCCTCAACTGAGCTCTTTCATTCATGAGTTCTTGGAGCCTAAGATCACCCTGTTGAATCTCTTCATCAAGTCCTAAGAGTTCTTCTTTGAGTCTTCACAACTACACGATCCCATCTTCCAAGGCTCTGTGATCCATCATATCCATGGGTGTTGCTATGCACAGACTAGGCATGATATACTCCATCAGTATTATAGCGTTCACTCCATGGGTCAGCCTAGAAGGCACCTATCTTGTCAGTTTCTTGCACATTTTCCTATAAGCCCATAAAATTGCTGGTAAACGTAGGTCACAATCACTTCGTTGTGCAGTACATACCTTGTGTAGTGCTTTGCACACCTCATTAAATGCTTCTGTGTGGATAACCTTCTGTGCGATCATTCTCTCC
The DNA here is from genome assembly GCA_000404065.3 of Pinus taeda. NCBI lineage: Eukaryota > Viridiplantae > Streptophyta > Pinopsida > Pinales > Pinaceae > Pinus > Pinus taeda. Next base: position 125,170 of record APFE030033428.1, read on the forward strand.
ACATTCTGTTGTTCCAACTTGAGGAGCCATTTGTGCAATTACCCCCCCCCCCCCCCCCAACACATGCTTTTTGACCGTATATCCCAATGCGAATTTCATGTACATCCACGTAGGTTGTTTTCTATATGTCAGTATCCACCTGGTTAGTAGTGCGCACAGTTTATCCTGCCCGTTACATTTATCTATCAATCACACTCTAGGCTTCCCAAATCATGTGTGCATCATTCTTCTTCATTCGCGCCAGTCCTCAATCTCCCTTTGTGCATACCCCACCACCTCGTGGGCGTAGTGCGTAGTACCCAATTCAAGGCCTAGAAACATTGCTTTTCCGGCACCTCACTTTCAAACTTATCTAGGAAAGTATCTACCTCACTTAACCCGTCATAAGTAGGTGGATCCTTCACTATTGTCGATTCGCAATGCAATGATCTTGTCATCATATTATAGTTCCATGTGGTTACCTTGTGTAATCGGTTCTGCCATTGCTCTATCTCCTCATTAAAATCCAACATACAAGAGCTTTCACACTCCCATGAGATCCGTCTGTCTGTAGTGGGATTTACCTAGTCTTGCTCTCACGTAGTTATCTTGTAGATGAAGTCCAAATCATCATCAGTTTCATGGTCACACACTGGCTCAGTGTAGTGTGATCCCTCAGCAGAGTCTAAGGGTATAACTATGTGTAGAGACTTCTTCTCAAAATTCATCTTGCGCTTCTTCATATTAATCACCCCGTTCATGTCAGTGGCCCAATCAATTCCTAAGAGCGCGAGGTAGGGATTTCTATCATCAATAGTCTATATTAATTCAAAGTCTGCTAGCGTGCTCGCTCCCTCAACATCCATGGTGATTCCCTACAATCGCCCCATGGGTATTATCTTCTGCTAGTTCACCATTCACAGTTGAATAGGAGACCATTACAGCGTAGGCCTCCCCATGCACTCCCATGTCTGCTTCAGCAGAATGTTGGCATCTGATCCTAAATCTAGAATTACTTGGTCCATCTCATATTCTCCAATTTGCACGGTTAGCCTCATTTCTCTCCCTGTCCTACTCTTGTGTTTTCCAATCTTTCAGACTACATGCATTCTCCTAGCATGGTCTCAACACATATGTTAATGAGTCCCTGCGATCCTTTTATAGCCTTACTGTCACACAATAGCTTCATGCATATTTCTAGGAACTTCATAAGCATATATGGGTCCATTTCAGGCTCTGATCTATCTTTTCTTTCTGAAGAAGAAGCATGAGCAAATTTTCTTCTTTGCTTCCATGAAGGTTTCCTTAGTGCTCTCCAAATCAAACTTTGCTTCTTTCATCAAATCCTTGTGAACCCAAGTACTATATTCAGGTTGTTTTCCTTTAACATCTCCCCTCGTGATTCCACATCAAAGCATAATGTTCATATTTGGATCTTCCTCGCACGGCTCAGAACTCATCATATGTAGGTTCTGAGTCGGAGGAGGTGGTAGCGCTCCCTTGTTGCATATCCTAGCTATCAGCATAGGACAATATTTTGTCTCATGATCAAACAAGGTACAATACAGACATGATGGATGTGTTGGGTTCATACAATCACAGGCATAATGTCTTGGCCCTCTGCAATTGTAGCATATCAGTTGTCCATGGCCTCTTCTATGTCCTCCTCCACCTAGACCTCATCCACGCCCCTGAAATCCAGTTTGCACCACTCTTGTGTTCTGGTCTAGAGGTCACGTTTCGGCCTGAACTCTATAGGTGGGAGTTCTATCCATCATCACTCATAGCTTCTACAAGTGTGCTCGTCGTGTCCAACTGATCTACAAAAATTACAGAACAACTATTGCGAATTCTACGTGTACTTCTATAACAAATGGTAGTTGTCCATAGCATGCTTTCCTCCTATTTGACAAATCGCACACCAAAAAGCAGGTTTTGCGCTAGGTCCTACTTGCGCTTCTGGCCTTAACGACATCGGTCCTCCTCCCATGAGGTAAGTCATGAACATAGGGTAGTGGTCCTTATCATGACCTTGACCCTTGCATTTTACGCACCACACCTCTTCATGCACTTCTGGTTAGGTTGTCCTATCTTGTTTCAGACTCTGCATCTCAAGGCATAAGTTTTTCAACTATGCGTGGATATGCTAAACTCCCAAGTTAGGATCCGGCATTGAGGTTTCATGCAACCTCATCGCGATCTCTAAGGCCTCTGCTTGAGTCGTTAACTTCTATTGTGATAGCGTGCTACTTATATGTGGCGTTAGTGATGCTACAAACCATTCACGACATTGTCCATCCATTAGATTCATATTAGCTTCACGAATCGTGCACTTCAGCCTATGACTCAACTCCCAAGGAGTCTTGCTTGATCTCTTTGAATCCAATGATCAATTGCGCTTCTGACTTCAGCCTGCTAATTCCTTGTTTAGCACAATTTGAATATCCACGATTCCCACATTTGCATTGTCATTAGAATGCTTAATATACCAGGTCAGTGCATAGTCTTGTAGGGTGCTAACTATTGTCGCTTTATTTATATTGTCATCTGTAACTCCCTATGCTTCCCATACGGCTCTTATCATGAACCAAAACTGGTCCAGATCCTCATTTCCTACTCCCTTGAACACATGCAACTTTATCGTGCTTTCCATATTGGCTCGCAATGGTGTCGCAGGTGGTACAGGTGAAGATGGAGGTGAAGGTGCTGAAACTGGTGGTGGTGTGGGTGGGAGTGGTATGCACACAATCCTTTGCCTTATCAGATGGATTGCACTTCATGGAGAGACCTTTGTGAGCTCTTCCTCGTCCCCTCGTAGAGGTGAAATCAAGGGGCTATTCTCTGATCCCTTACTTCCTTAATTTCTGTAGGATTTTCCACTTCGCGTAGCTCTAGACATCAAGGTAATTGCATAACCTTTTTTTCACACAATAGAATTTTAATCCAAGTATTCAGAGACTTTACATACTTACCTCATGGTCCTTTGAGAAAGCATCGCTCTGCCTCACTGTAACTGACTGAAGTATCTACCATGAACTCAGTAATGAATCCTCCTATTATTTGACCAAGCCAATGATCAATAGCATGCGTGATTTTGTCCTCTAGTGCTTCCAACCTATGCACGAACTCTAGGTTCTACACAATAGGATTGTTGAGTTTCCACCTTCCTTCGCTACCTGCTAACTTCACGGTCCACTCGTAAAACTCAGTAGGCAAATATGCGAAGAAGATTTCATGGATCTATATGTATAGGTAGCAATCTAACCACTCTTCTTTTTTTAGGTGTAGATTCTTGTTTCCCTTCGTCGTGAACTTGTGAATCCTCCTGTCCAACCAACCTTCAATTTCCTTCTTAGTTGGAATCCAATGATATGACATCAGACATCTCTATGCAGATTCCAGTCTCGACAACAGAACCATTTGTTGGCTTGAGGGGGCCTGACCCAGGTTTGAAGTTAATTAGCCAAACAAATTCCTTCACTACTAGTCCTTTCGGAAATAGCTTGCGGAGCGTGGACTGAGGTCTCACCCGAAGCAGTATGAGGGGATGCTGGAACCAAGTTTCCACACCCTTGAGATGTCTAAGGCGTCGGTTTAGTCCAACTGTGAATAGCATCGTGCAGGTCACTTCACACACTATCCTTACCTGTGAGGCCTTTGCAATCTGTTACAATCACCTTCACGCAACCCCAACCAGGGGTTGACATTCTTTCACATTGCTAAAGCAGCTATTTGTGCTATTTTTCCAAGTTACACCAGAGATCTTACTTATCTTCTTATAGTTGTTAGTTATCTTCACATAAACAGATACCTTATCTTATATTCACTTAATCAACACAATCATATAAGTTTGTGCATCTTATAAACATCAGAAATGTAAATTATACCCAATGCATTGAATGCAAAAAAGAGGAAATAAATACACAAGAATGGTATAAAATTCTCTTTATTAATGCTTCAATCGATTACAGACTCAACCTTCCCTGCGCACTTAGCTACAGGGGTCTACGCACTCAGTTGCGGAGTACTAGGCCTCTGTGCACTCAGCTACAGAGCCTTCTACTACTCTACGACCCAAAGACTCGACTCTACACTTTAGACAAGACACAATTCTTCTATTTACTCCCTTGATTCTACTTCTCTACAACTTAGATCCTTGCTCTACTTATACAATCCCATGGTCCGTGGACCATGGGTAGATCTCAAAGTCGACATTACATTACAAAAATGAGGGCGGACAACCCTATGACTCATTTACGAGCTCGCGCTCCGTGGCCATAAAACACAGAGTCTTTACATCAGATTTAGTCAAAGCTTGGGCTTTAAGCCCAAAACTTTCCCTTGGGAGATCCCCCACCCAACAAATAGTCCCACAAGTATATTTCTCATCCAGAACACCTCACTTGCTACTTGACTTGCAACCATGTATTCAGCTTATACCAAGATGAGCTCCATAGACCTCTACTTCCTGTTGTACTAAGAAATTATTGAGGAGCCAACAATGTAAATGCCACCAGATATACTCTTTCGATCACATGGAATCCTTTCCCAATATGCATCTATGAAGCAAAACAACTTGACTCCCTTTATCGATTTGTACCATAATACATATTGGGTAGTGGTTGTGAGGTACCGTAAAACATGCTTTTCTACCTTCAAATACAAATTGGTCAGCCTAACCATAGTTTGGCTCAACTGTTGATTGCACACCACATATCTGGTCATGTGTTCAAAAGATACATCATTGAACCCATTAGTTTCCAGTAAATGGTAGCATCAACCTCTTCACTTGATGTGGAATTCTCCTTCCTCTAGTTGGTCACTAGAGGTGTCTCCATGGGCTTAGAACTCTCCATGTGAAATATCCACAATATCTCAGTGGCATAATTTCCTTGAGACACAAATAATTCCCCATCATCTTTCCATACTTGCAACTTGAGGAAGTAGTGCATGAGACCCATGTCTTTCATTTCAAATTCTCTTACAAGGTCTTATTTGCAAGAGTTTATTAGTTGCTCATCACTGGTCAATATTAAATCTTCAACATATAAAAAAAATGATTAGCAATTTACCATATAACAAATTACGATAGAGGTTTGCATCCACTTCTTTTTTGGTGAAACCCAATCTAGTGAGATCACTATCAATCCAAGTGTACCAAGCTCAGGGTGCCTATTTGAGACCATACAATGCTGACCTAAGTCTACACACATGAGACTCATGATCAAATGTATGAAATCCTTTTGGTTTCTCTATGTACACTTCCTCCTTAATAACACCATTCAGAAATGTAGTTTTTACATCCATCTAGTGGATCTTCCACCCCATATGTGCAGCCAATGGAGGAATTGATCTAATGGATGAATACCTTGCTATAGGAGGAAAGGTTACCCCGTAGTCAATTCCCTCAACTTGAGAATCCTTTGCCCACAAATCTGACCTTATACTACTCTATTCTTACATATGCTACATGCTTAACCTTGAAGATCCATCTCAAACTCACAATTGATTTATCTGTCGGCCTTGGGACCACTTCCCAAACATTGTTCTTCATGATGAATTCATATTATTCCACCATTTCATCAACCCAAATAGGTTTCTCAAATTCTTCCTCAAAAGAGGATGGACCAGTCTCTACAAGCTCATTTATTAAATCCATGTAGCCAATGTACCTCTTAGGTTACCTTGTTTTCCTACGCAAATTTGAAGGAGCTCCCAAATTCTTCCTTGCATCCTACATCAATCTATCATCTTCCCTAGTTCTTTTGCAACCTGCTCTTGATGGTTCTGCTTGAGTAAATGTCTCCACTCTTCCTCCTCTTTGTTCCTTCATTTGTGGCTGCTACACAAATTCCTTAGGCTCCTTCTTTGGAGCTAGAAGCTCCTCTTCTGGTGGTATTTGAAGCTCCCTCTCAAGAGAGAATCTCATTTCTTTCTCTTCATCAAAATTTAAATCCCTTCACAGAAATTTCATTCTGAGGGAAGGTAAGTACACCTGTTAATTGTGTGGAGTTTTAGTGTAACACATAAAAACTCCCAACTCTATTTTCCGATCAAGTTTCTTTCTCGAATATTTGGAGACATGGAAGTAAAGGCTCCAAAAATTCTAAAGTTAGAAACATCCAACTTTCTCCCCAAGAAAGGCTCCTTCATGTATTCATACCAAGAATCTGATGAGGACTCTGGTTCTGCAAGTATATTTTTGTGTTACATACTTTTGTCCATAAATTCAATGGCATTCCTTGGCCATGTAGCATAGCTCTCATAGATCCCACAATACTATGGTTCTTCCTCTCAGCTACCCCATTCTACTATGGGTTGTGGGGTGATATGAGTTCTCTTTGAATTTCTTCTTTGGGACAAAATTCCTTGAAGCTATTCAAAACTTACCTTCCTCCATTATTGCTCATGAGAGCCTTCACCTTCTTGAAAGTGTCTTTCTTAACCAGTTCCTTGAATTATACAAATTTTGAGAATGTATCATCCTTCTTCCACATGAAGAATATCTAGAATGTTCTTGACAAATCATCAATAAAAATAACATCTTACTTTTGTCTCGCAATGGAGGTTTCCTAGAAGGGTCCACAAACATCAAGGCGGAATCTCCCCAAGACTTCCTGTGATTTGCTATCTTGATCATGGAATGTGGATTTCACATACTTCCCCAAGGTACAAACCCTACATACATCCTTCTACTCATGTGATGCATATGACCCAATCCCTTGTGTCAAATTTCACCAACATCACGACTCTACACTTTATCTTCCTTACCCCTTAATGCAACACAATCGTCCACATCATGTTTATGTAGGTTCTTCACATGAACTCCAATATTCTTCACCTTCCCAATAACTATGTGTCTTAGAAAGGATTTCCCTTTACTAAATATCACGTCATAGCCATGGTCTTCCAAAACTGCTACAAAGATGAGATTCTTTTTAAGGTCTGGTACACACATGAGATATTTGAGGTAAACAGGGGATCTTGACTCTCTCTTAAGGGCTATTGTACCAATCCTGGTCGAACCATACCTTCTATTTTCCCCAAGCTCAATATGCATTTGGAGATATTTCCCCTCCACGTCATTGAAAAAACTCTCTACACCTTGTCATGTGGAAGAAGGCACCTGAGTCCAAGTATCACACACTCCCCATCACAATGCTAGTCATGCATGAGATAAGGGTGAAATCTAGCTTGAACTATCAAGCCAATGCTTCACCTACTTCTCCTCCTAAGTTCTTCTTGATAGAATTTTTGTGTGGACACTTTGTAGCATAGTGCTCTAATTCACAACACTTGAAGCATTTTTATCTTGGAAAGGTATTTATTCTTGCCCCCTTGGTTGGATTGCGGTTTGTTTTGAGATTTCTTCCTTTTTCCCTTCTTTCTCTTTCCAGCCAATGCAAAATTTTCTTCATCCTCTCCCCTAGATGAACTTCCATCTCTGGTATTTCACCTAATTTCTTCTTTTCCAAATCAGACCATAAGCGTTCCCAATTTGGTAATTTCTCCATCCTCTTCACCAAGTACCTGGCAGCTATACTAGCTTTTAGGAAGGCCTAGAAGATCTAGGATCACTAGGTCATCTTATGCATTCACACCATCCCCTCCAATCTCATCCTAAACTTGTGTAAATCTGGTGAGCTACAACGAAATAGTATCACTCTTTTGCATCTTAATGTTTTGAAATTTGTCTTTGAGGGCCACTTTTATATGGTCACTGTTATTCTCGAATCTTAATGACTCTCTTCCATGATTAGTATCAATTTTTAGTGTTCCATCAATGCCAAAATGGGATATTGTTAGAAAGTGGTGTCATTGATGTGAAAGGTGTTTTTATTGGATGGAAAATATCATTGATGTCACAAGTGGTTTTAGGAATATTGTCAATTAGTTTTGTCATTGATGAGAAAGGTGGTTAAGGAGTCTAATATTTCAATCCATTTCAAGTATATAATATTTACTCAGTTTATCTTACGCAGTGCTCAGATTCCTAGTTCTCAGAAAGGCCTTTCCAACAATATATCGAAGTTTGGAAAATACATTCAAGATTAAAAAAATTATGGATAGTCAAATTTTCTATGTCAAATAATCAAATAACACATGGTTATGGGCCTCGAGGTTCCTTAGAAAAGTTATGTTTTTTTAAATAACTATTTTTTAAACAACCACACACCTCTAAAACCCAATCAACATAAAAATAATGCATAGGTGGCAGAATTTGGCATATGGGACCATGATTCACAAGCTTAGGAGAGATTGCTTCCATCCCACTGGGGGACATATAACCCCAACAATTTCTTTCCATTGAGGTTTTGAGAGTGGCATAATTTTGGAGGTATCGAGGCCCCAAGGTACTGAGGAGAAGACAAATTTTGAATTTAATACCATAATAACTATTTCAATGTGAAATATGTGTATTAGCGATAAAATATTTATAAGGTGAAAACAACTAAAAATGAAAGTCTAAGACCCTTTCCTATATACTAGTGACTTGGACAAGTGATAGTGTGGACCAATGACAAGAGGCCAAGTGGGATAATATCATTGGTATAGCCAAATGACATAAGCAACTCAAAGGTCTAGGATTACATGAGCATGACATCAAAAACAAAGGTTTGGGACGAAATCAACATGTTATCAAAAACTCAAAGGTATATGATGATGTCAACATGATGTAAGCCTAGGATGACATGGAAGTATGGATCATGCACACATGTCATGAAGATTTGGCACTTTCAGGTGGCTAAGTGAGAAAAAATCAAGTGACACATGGAACCACTTAGATATGGATAGGTCACAATAGCAAAAGGTGGCATACAGGTGACAGATAATGGGATCATAGATGACATACATTCGATAGACAATTGGCATGCAAGTGTGATCGAGGTGTGACATCACCCCGATGATTTCAGGAGGAGAACTATAAGGGAGACCTGAGGAATATATGCCTTGGGGAACATAAAATTTTCCAACAACTAACAATAAAAAGAGCCTATGTCGAGAAATGTAGACTATGATTTCACCCCAGATATCTATGTACCTGGTATTTTTATGAAACACCAAAAGAAATGCCCGAGGTATTAATGTCCTAGGGAGACAAGACTCGAAGATGAAAAAGTTTCCATTAATAAACATATATTAGCATTGAATATTGCACCCAAGAGCTCATTTATCATTTATTTGCATGGTGTTTTCATAATATGACCAAGAGATGCACAAGGCCAATTAACACAGAGTTGTTGTGTTTAGCGTTGTGGGCCTCTGTAGCTCAGTGTAAAGAACTGAGGCCATTAGGCCATTTAAACAAGATATGTAGGAGTTTAAAAGGCCATAGAGGCTTGAGACATGTGTTTGAGCCATGGGGCCTATGCTTGATGTATAGACTTGATTCAAAGGACTTACGGGTTTATGGCTTAGCCTATGGGCTGATGTTTAAGAAACATGAATGAGTTGGTAGTTGTTCTAGCATATAATTCCATGTTTGGTGGAGTCTTCCAAAAGTCGTAGTTCATTAAAGTTCGAACAAGGATCATAAATGGGTTGGTATCTATTTTGTCACAGTGTGCCATATTTGGAATTTTTGCTAAATTTGGAAGTTTGCTAAATTTGGAACCGTAGTTAAAATTCCTGCTAAAACTTGAAATTCTCGATAATTGTTAAAATGAGAAGTATAACTCAGCTTTTTATATCAAGACAATAGATCGAAGATTGAATATTATTTGAAAATATCTGAATGACTTAGAAAAAGTTGAATACAAGTGAAAAACAAGTTAAATTGAAGAAACAGTTGAGCTAAAGTTAACTAAAAAGCTAAATCCAAAACTATCAGTTGAATAATATTTATAAGAAAAATTGAAGCATCAAGAAGGTTGTTCTTGGTGTACCGGTAAGATATCAAAGATTAGATATCAGATAAGGAAATTTATGAAGGTATTGAAGGTGGTTCATGGTGCTTTTATGAGTAGAGCTTGAGCAAAATTAAAGTGTGTAGTATACAAATGTGTATGCATCAAGGGGTGAATCAAAGATGCATTAAGGTGTGAATGCATTAGAATTGGTGTTTAAGAAGTGTGTAAGACTGTAAAGAATGTATTGGTGATATTTGTGTTTGAATATATGTGAGCAACAAGGTGGTGTCTAAGTGAGTAGAATAAAATAATTTATCTGTGCAAAGAAAGACATTGAGATACATGATTGTTGTTCATTAGAGAGGGGAAAATTTATGTTTGTATAAAGAAAGAATTGTTGATATGAGTTTGAAAATAGTTTATGGATCAACATGATCAACAAGTTGAAGCTTGCATTCCAAAGGTTGATGCTCCTTTCAATGGTAGCTGGAAAATTGGGGAGCAATAGCTTCCTTTCAATGGTAGTTGATAAATTGGGGAGAGGTGGATTCATTTAAGTGGTAGTTGTTAAGAACAATGAGTGGGAGCTTCCTTTTAGTGGTAGCTGATAAATCATGGGTTTATGCTCCTTCCAGTGGTAACTAATAAATTAGGGAGTGGTAGCTTCCTTTAGGTGGTAGCCTAAGAAATCTACAAGTAGAAGCTTGTTGTAGATTGATTTAACAAAAGTAGTAGCTTATAAATTGCATATAAATTTGGTGGTTGTGCTAGTTATATTATTGTGTCATGATTTATGAATAGGTTTGATTTTTCTTATTGGATCAATAATTGTTTACTTTGAACAAGAAGTTTAAATTGGTAGCAGTTGTATAATTTGGTCACAATACTAATTCAACAACCATCTAAGTATTGTCCTAGTGTCTAACACTTATATGAGCAAGTCAATACCTACTTATGGATAACAATGTTCAATTGTAAGAAACTACATTTATATGTAGACATGCCCTTATAGATGCATTTATGATAAAAAATATGTACTATAACACTCTATAGATACTTCCCTTATAACAAATTTTGCTACAATGTGTGCGTGTGTATTTGCATGCACACATGCTTTAGAAGGGAAAAGTTTATCCCACCTAAGAATTTTATCCTTAAGTTGATCAAAGCTAGATAACCTAAACAATTATACAATTCAAAATCACTAAGTCTTCTAGGAAGTTGATTTCTAAATACTTGTGATGACTTGAATTTTTTTACATGTGTGATGTATCCATTTCCTATAGACATGTATCCACTACTCATCAAATTGCAAGATCACCTTTATTTTTAAGCTTTCCCTAGGGTGGAATTGACAAAATTTTATTGCATAATAAAGAACTAAATGTAATACAGTAGTGATCCCAAGTTTTGACCTCTCATGATCAGATTTCATGGCCCATATTAAACCATATGCATATTTATAACTTTTAATGATAAAAACAAGATTCATTTTTCACTATTTTTGGAACATGAATTTTTGTCTTATTAGCATGGATGATCTAATTATCATTGAGATAATACACTACTAGGGACTAGAGTATGATAGTTTATGTAGTTTATCTTTATTGTAGAAATCAATCCTTTAACTGCGAGGTATGATAAAACTAATATTCTTTAGATAAAATGGTTGGAAAATTTAGCTTCAAGCATGAAGACCTTTAGAGCTATTGTATTTGGAGCGTTGGCACACTGATTGCAATTTCATGCAAATTTGTAGTAAGATATAGTAAAATTGTCTACATTATAGGAGACATTATTGAAATTATTTGTAGTAGGACCTTAGAATAATAATATGATTTAATGGAATTTATATTGAGGTTGGTCAACATTGTAATGACACCAACGCGAAATAATTATGGTTCTTAATATTTATGAAAACCTATATTAAAAAACATTTATTAGACTAGGGATTTTATTTTCAACTAATGGGATCCTAGGAATGTGTCACTCAAACCGTCATCTAGATTAGTTTTCTTGACAAGGGGATCCCTAGGAAGGGTTAGTCAACTCTTACTCAAGCATAATACTCTCATTAAGATACATCTTTAGTAAAGGTTAGTTGATACATAATCAAGTATAATATTCATATCATAGGGAATAGACTTGGAAGGGTTGGTCAACCCTTCCTAAAGTATATTATTCTAATCAAGGGTGATCATACGGAAGGGTAAATCAACTGTTCCTCAAACATATTTATCACATGGAGGGGGATAGTGAAGAAGGGTTGGCCAACCTTTCATTGAGCATAACAATGTTTTTGAGGGGAATGATGGGGAAGGGTTAATTAAACTTCCCTTCAACATGAGATTATGATCATAAGGGACCATATGGAATATTTAGTCAACCCTTGATCAAATTCAGTATTCACATTGATGGGGATACTTGGGAATGGTCAACCAACCCTTCATAAAGCATAATATTTGCATCAAGGGGGATCCAATAGAAGGCTCAACTAAGCCTTACATGAACATAGTATCCTTGGTTATGGGGATCATGGGGAAGGGTCAACCAAACCTTCCTCAAATATAATATTCTCATATAGGGTTACCCTACGAAGGGTCGATAAACCATTTCTCATGGTTATTATTTTCATCAAGTAGGATAATGAGGAGAGTAAGGAAATCTCATCTAACCTTCTCTCAAGTATATTGTTCTTGTCAAGATGGGTCCCAATGAAGGGTCAACCAACTCTTCCTTAAGCTTCGTTTTCATGTTGATGAGGAGATTGAGAAATTATCATTTGACCCTTTCCAAGGCATATTATTCACAAATAGATGGGATCATATGGAAGGGTTATTAGGGGTAAGGGTTAGGTAATCATTCCCAAATCATAGTGTTTTAGTTTATGGGGAGTATATCAAAGGGTAAATTGACCCTTCCATAAGATTATCATTCTCATCCTTGGGAGCCTAAGTAAGAGTTGGGTAAACCTTACTCAAGCTTAATATTTACCTAAATGGGGAAACCGAGGAAGAGTTATTTGACTCTTCCTTAATCATAGTATCCACATCTAGGGGAAGCATAGAGAAGTGTCATCTAACCTCCCATAATAATAGAAATTTAATCAAAGGGGAGTGTAGTATATCATTCCTAACCCCCAAGTTGGGTAAATGTAGTTAAATGATGAATACCTTTCCAGACATGTTTGATGTAAATATCCTATTAAATTGTAAATTGTTGAAGCTGAAGAGAAGGGCCAATCTATGTCGATCCCATCGTATGCAAGGATAGCTTGCTTGCAGAATCTTGTAAGGGGGATTGGGAAATTTCCTATATTTTCTAAAATGAATGATTCTAACCCTTGATGTTATAATTGATACCAACTACAAGAAATTGTGAGAGAGATGAGGAGGGTGGTATCGAGCTATCCAAAGTATGGGTTGCGTACCATACAAAAAATCCCCAATTGGCTTTGTAGCCCAAGGAGTAATCTGAGTTCTATAGGAAATGAAATGAAAGGAAGGAAAGGAAAGGAAACGCACACCAAGAAACAACAAAATAAATAAAATAGTAGAATATTGTCAAACACAAACTAGTTAGAATGGTGGTATCTATCTCTGAACAGAGAGAAATGGAAGCTACTCGTATTCGCCAAACCTATTACGAGAGGAAAAAATAATGGATTTATACCATAAATAAGGAACCAAAAAGGTAAAAAACCATAAACCTAGAAGATGAAACACCAAAAACTTTGTGGGAATAGAGGTGTTTAGTTTGTATATCAACTTGTTGGGGTGAAATTTTTGCATACAATATCCATGTGGGGCACACAATAGCTCATTAGAAATGTGTATCCAAGGAATACAATTTTTGACTTGGGCTAGGGAATTCCATGGCAAACCTTAGCCCCAAAATTTCCAAAAATCATTTTTTAAGGCCTCAAATGTTTTGACCCAAAAATTATATAAAAAATTCCAAGAAGATAAAGAACCATTAACATGGTGGAGGTGGTGGTGGCCACCAATATCCACCTAGATCAAGGAGGGATCCCATTGGTGAAGGAACTCTTATATGAGGATCTAACATTGGTGAGGATACTTTAGCTATTAGAGATAGAGACACGAGAGGGAGTTGTGAGTCATAGACTGCTAATCAAGGGAGATTATGTGAATATTAACCTAGAACCACTTCCACATAAGTGACTTATAAAACTTATGTTTGAAATCAGTCTATAGAGGCTTCAAGGGAGTGACTCATATAGAGGGAGATATAACAATATCATGGGTGAAAGTAGACCTATGAGGGAATCAATTCTTGAATCTATGATGGTTGATGAAATCAATGAGGAAGCCATGATATAGAGCTAAATGTACCAAGAGTAACTCAACTATTTGGTCATTTTGTGCATGTGAAGCACTGCATATAAGGAGAATCACCAAGGGATTGTAGGAAGCAATTGACTTAAGTTGAACCCTTGTTGAGATTTCTGAAATGAAGCAACCTTTAGACATCAGATTTAGCTATGGAGTATCCTCTATATGAGAATTGTAGTGTAGTTATGCCTACAGTTGTGTGTAGAGTGGTTTTCCCTTCTTTAGTTTCTAACAAGTTCAATTGAATCAGATAAGTGAAATCTATCTTGTTATCAATGAAATTCAATTACTTATTGAAATGTCATGCTTATTGATATATTGGATTTATATTCAAATGTAATGATAAAATTAAAGCTATTTGTATCATTATGGAATATGTATGAGTAGTGATTTGAGTAACTAACATAGATTTCTTGAATGTTGGTTAATGTTTCTTTTATGAATACGTTGATGTATACTTTAGCTCACACCCATGAGGGTGGCACTGATAGTTCTTATGAATTTTACAACATGGAAACTAAATTTGGATACCAAGAAAATAAATAAGAGGGTTGTGATGTTTGTATTACTTGAAGAATCCAAGAAATAAAATCATCTACCTTCATTATAGAGTTTAAAAAGAATGAAGAAACCAACACATTGATTTTGGGTCTAAGGAAATATTTTAGAGTGCATAATTACTTTGAAAATATGAAAGCATAGGTAGCCATATTTAATTTGAAGGGAAAGGTTGATAAATGGTGTAAATTTCTCAAGAATTTCCAAGGAATTCAATAAATGAAGATGAACTGGAGTAAATTCGAGAATTATTTCAGGGAGAAATACCTATCTAATAGGTATTATGACAGAAATATCAAGGTATTTCATGAACATAATCTAGGACAACTCACTATGAAATAATATGCAGATAAGTTCATAAAATTTTTGAGATATGTGCCCTATATTAGAGATGAGAAAGATAAAATACAGGGTTTCATCAATGGAATACCATGGTCCTATCAATATTGAATAGAATTTCATGAACCTAGGACATTAAAGGATACCATCTAAAAGCTAAACAATATTATGACCATTCGAAGCATAAGGGTGAACTCTCAACATAATGCAAGAAGAAGTAAAATGCAAACTTTAAGAAGAGGGTATTAAGATGCTCATGCTACAGGAATGCTAAGAAAAGTGTCAAGTTTATCCTACAAAATATGAGTTAATTCCAACAAAATTTTCCTTCCCAAAGTGGGAATAATCCAATTCGACCAACAAAGGTAAAGGCCAAAGAACCAAGTGAAAATCCACTGAAGTGATGAGGAGACAGGGGAGAGAACCTATTGATATACTTTCTGTTGGGTGCAAGATCCCCCAAGGGCAGTTTTGGGGCTTAGAGCCCAAATTTTGGTCCAATTTTGTGATTCCAATGTAAAGACTCCACATTTTGTGGGCGCGGAGCGCATAGTTGTTAAAGAGTCATAGGGTTGTATGCCCTTATATTGATAATGTAATGTCGGCTGTAGAATATCTTCCCATGGTCAGTGGACCCTGGGATTGTATAAATAGAGCGAAGCTCTAAGAAGTTAAAAATAAACAATGTCTAAGGAATAAATATGTATGCGAGATAGTTCTGAAGTGTAAGTCTAAGTTTTCAGTCGTAGCGTAGGTAGAGGCTCTGATGCTGAGTGCGTAGAGGTCTAGAAGTCTGTAGCTGAGTGCACGAACCCCTGTAGCTAAGTGTGCAGGGCGAGTTGAGTCTGTAATCATTTGGAAGTATTAGTAAAGAGAAGTCTCTATCATTTATGCGTCTTTATTTCCTTTTTATGCATGTGTTATATTGGGTATGAATTTCACTTCTAATGCTTATATGATGCGTGAATGTGTATAACTATACTAGGTAAAAGAATGCAAGTAAGAATATATTTTTACACGAAGATAATTAAGATCAGTTGATAAGATAATTAAGATACTTAGTCTAATTTGGGAAATAACGTAGTTCGCAGCCTTAGTAGTAGGAAAGGACTTCAACCCCTAGTTAGGGCTGCGGGGAAGGTGATTGTAATAGGTCACGAAGGTACTAAAGGTTAGAACACAATGCAAAGTGACCTACGCGAAGGCAAGTATAGTTGGAATAAACCAACATCACATCCATCTCAAGGCCGTGGAAACTTGGTTCTAGCATCCCCCCATACTGCTTCAGGTGAGACTTCAATTCACGCTCTGCGGGCTAATGCCGAAAGGGCTAGTAGAGTAGGGATTTGTTTGGCTACCTAATGCTGAACCTGGGTTAGGCCCCCATAAGCCAACAAATGGTTTCATTGCTGGGACCAGAATCTGCATAGAGATGTTTGATGTCGTATCATTGGAATCCAACTAAGAAATAAATCGAAGGCTGTTGGACAGAAGGATTCCCGAGTTCACGGCACAAGAAAACAAAAACCAATGACTTTCAAAAGAAGAGTGGCTAGACATCTACCTGTATATGGAGATCCACGAAATATTTTTCGCATCCTTCCCTACTGATTGATACAAGTGGATCGCAAAGCTATCAGATAGCCAAGGAAGGTGGAAACTTGACGGTCCTATTGTGTGGATCCCAAAGCTAGTGCGAAGGTTTGAAGCATTGGAGGATAAGATCATGTGCACCACTGATCATTGGCTTGGTTGGATTATAGGAGGATTCGATACTGAGTTCGCGGTTGACACCTCAGTTAGCTACAGTGAGGAAAAACAACAATTTCTCAGAGGACTGTGAGGTAAGTACGTAAAATCTTTGAATACTTGGATTAAAATGTTGTTGTGTGAGAAGTAGGTTATGCAGTTACCTTGATGTTTAGGGCTACGTGAGTCATGAAGGTTTGCAGGAAAAAAGGAAATAAGGGTCCAGAAAATAGCCCCTTGATTTCACCTCCACGAGGGGACGAGGAAGAGCTTGCGAAAGTCTCTCCATGAAGTGTTATTCATCTGATAAGGCAAAGAATTATGCGAATACCACCCCTACCCACACCACCACTGGCTTCACTGCCATCACCTCCATCTTTGCCTGTACCAACTCCACCACCACCGCGATTTAGTATGGCAAACACAGTGAATTTTCCTGTTTTCAAAGGTTTGGGAAATGAGGATCCAGACCAATTATGGTTTGTTGTAAGGGATGTATGGGAAGTGCAAGGTGTTACAGATGACCATATAAAGAAAGAAACACTACATAGCACCCTGCAGGATCGTGCACTGACCTAGTATATTAAGTACTCCAACGATAACCCAAATGTGAGAGTCGCGGATCCCAAACAACGCTAAATAGAGAATTTATTAGGCCTAAATCTGAAACACAATTGATTGTGGGATTCAAAGAGATCATGATGCTGCCCGGCAAGATTCCTTGGGAGCTAGATCAGAGGCTAAAATGTATGATCCGCGAAGCCAATATGAATATGACAAATGGACATCATCGCGAGTGGTTTGTAGCATCGCTACTACCACATTTAAGGAGTGCATTATCGCAACAGAAGATAACAACTCAGGCAGAGGCCTTGGAGCTTGCTATGAGGCTACATGAGACCCCGATGTAAGATCCTAACCTAGGAGTTTAGAAGATCCACACACAACTAAAGAATCTGTGCCTTGAGATGCAGAGTCTGAAATAGGATAGGACAATTCGACCAGATGTACGCGAAGAAGTGTGGTGCGTAAAATGCAAGAGTCAGGGTCATTGCAAAGATCACTACCTGATATTCACAAATTAACTTGCAGGAGGAGGATCTATGCCTCTAAGGTCAGAATTTCAAGCAGGACCTAGTGTGGTGCCTGCTTTGTGGTGTGCTATCTATCAAATAGCTAGAAAACATGCCACGGATAAATGCCACATGTTACAGAAGTATACATAAACTTCGCAACAGTTGTTCTACAAATTTTGTAGGTCGGTGGGACATGACAAGTGTACTTGCAGAAGCTATGAATTGATTATGGATAGAACTCCCACCTACAGGGTTTAGGCTAAAACATGGCCCCTTGACTAGAATGCAGGAATGTCACGGACAAGATTTCATGGGCGTGAACGAGGTCGAGGCGGAGGAGGACTTGGTAGAGGTTACAATTTCAGAGGGACAGGACACTATGCCCGCGATTGTACTAATGCAACACGCCCATTGTGCAACTATTGCACATTGTTTGACCATGAGATGGAAGATTGCCCTACACTGATAGCTAGGATATGTGACAAAGGGGTGCTACTGCCTCCCCCGACTCAGAACCTGTAGATGATGAGGTCTGAGCCACGCAAGGAAGATCGAACGTAAACATAGTGCTCCAATGTGGAATCGTTGGAAAACAACCAGAGGACAATACTTGGGTTCACAAAGCCCTAGTGAAAGAAGTTGAGTTTGATTTCAAGCACACTCAAGAAACCTTCATGGAAGCTAAGAATAGCTTCGCTGAGGCCTCCACTTCAGGAAGAAAAGAAAAACTGAAGCCAGAGATGGACCCCTCTATGCTCACAAATTTCCTGGAAACTTGTATGAAGTTACTGCATGATAGTAAGTTTATGAAAGGGTTATAGGAACTCATCAACATATGTGCTGGGACCATACTAGGAGAACCATGCGTAGTCCGGAAGATCAAAAAACATAAAACAAGGATGGGGCATGAAATGAGTCTAACCGCACAGATTGGAGAATATGAAATGGATCAAGTCATTTTGGATTTGGGATTAGATGCGAATGTTCTACTGAAACAAACATGGTAGTGAATGGGGACACCTACACTGCAATGGTATCCAATTTTTCTAAAGATGGTGAACCAGCAGAAAATAATGCCCATGGGGCAATTGCAAGGAATAATCGTGGATATTGAAGGAGCGAGCGCACTAGCAGATTTTGAATTCATAGAGATTGTTGACAATAGCAATCCCTACCCCGCGCTCTTGGGAATTGACTGGGCTACTGATATGAATAGGGTAATCAATCTGAAGAAGCAAAAAGTGATCTTTTAAAAGGAATCACTCTGCATAATAATACCCCTAGATACTGCTGAAGGATCGTGCTATACGGAGCTGGTCCGCGACTATGAGAGTGATGATGATCTTAACTGTATCTATAAGATAATAGCATGTGACCAAGACTAGGTGAATCCCACCATGGATGGGCAGATTACATGGGAGCATGAGAGTTCCTACACTACAGATTCTGATGAGGAAATAGAACGATGGAAGAACCAGTTACATGAGGTAACTATGCTGAATTGCGATATGATGACCAGGTCGCTGCGCTGCTGTCGACAAAAGTAAGAGATATGCCTACATATGATGGACTGAATGAGGTGGATACCTTCATGGATGTATTTGAAAGGGAGGTGCCAGAAAAGCAATGCTTCAAGGCCTTGGAATGGGTACTACGTGCTACGCATGTAAGATGGTGAGGTACGCACAAAGGAAGCTTTGACGATTGGAACGAAAGTAGGAGAATGATGCGAGTAAAATTTGGGAATCCTAAAATGAGACTGGCACACAAGAATGATAGACAGGATAATCCACATGTGCACATGGCCAAGTGGACATAGGCTGATGTGGAAGAGCCCCAACCTGCATGGGTGCAAATGTACTCCACACTAAAATACCTGGTCAATAAGCATGTGTTGGGGGGAAGAATTTGCATATGGCTCTTAATGTTGGGAGGAAATTATGCAGGAAGAGCAACCAGGCAGAAGATTCTACACACAAAGTTTTGTTGGCCAACCCTTCATCAGGATTCAAAAGCGTATTGCAAAGCGTGTGGCGTATGTCAAAGAACAAGCATGCCTTCGTGAAGGGACGAGATGCCTTTGAATCCAAAAATGATGTTGCAACTTTTCGAAAAATGGGCAATAGATTTTGTGGGGCCCATTAAACCTCAAGGAAAGATAGGCACGAGGTATATTATCATTGCAACAGAGTATTTGACTCGTTAGGTAGAAGCGCAACGAGTGAAGGATTGCACAGGTGCGATTGCCATGAAGTTTCTATTTGAACATGTACTGACGGGATTTGGATGTCCAAAAATCTTGATGAGGGATCATAGTAAACACTTCCTGAATGAGACGATCAGTGCGCTAACGAAGGAATTTTAGGTGTATCACGAGAAGAGCACACCTTATCACCCACAGGATAACGGGATAGTGGAGGCGTTCAACAAGGTACTAGAAAATGAGCTAACCAAGGTATGAAATATGCAGTAGAGTGATTGGGGCCTGAACATACCTGTAGTGTCATGGGCTTATTAGACAACATGCAAGAAACTGACGGGACAAACACATTTTAGGCTTGTCTATGGAGTGGAACCCGTAATGCCTATGGAATACATTATGCCTATTTTGCTCATAGCAGTGCTCATAGGTATGAGATATCGAAGAGCCTTGGAGGAGAGGCTCGCGTAGCTAGATGAGCTCGAAGAAGAATGATTTTTAGCTGGATTTCACTAGCAAGTCCAAAAGAAATGCGAAAAGGCATGGCACGACTCACACATCAAGTTGTGCACACTCAAGGTAAATGACATGGTTTTGTTGTATGATAGTAAGTTTGATAAATTCCCCAGAAAGTTTAGAATGCACTAGTTAGAATCATATATTATTAAGGATATCACTGATGGTGGCGTGGTACAGCTAATTAAGTTAAATGGAAATCCCTTCCAAGGAAAAGTGAATGGCAATCATCTGAAGCCATACACAGGTGGCCTGACCATTTGACTAGCCAACTGAAGCATAGTCTTAGCACTCTAGGTAGTTGAAAGGAGGGGCGGGACTATAAAATACTCTGCCAGGGAACTGTGTGATGTTAGGACTGCGCATAGTAGTGAAGTGTTACAAGGTCAACGAGAGCGCGAGGATAGCTACGCTGGTGTGCAAGTCTGTTGGAAAGTAACCATTAAAGTCACTATTCATGATTTGATGGTTGGTTTCAGGCCAAATGGAATGGGTAGCAAGCATTCAAGGTGAACTTTATGGGTTAGATTCTCAAAAATCTACCGCTAATAAGCATTTATGGACCAAATGTGGGGGGAATGGTTGAATTCAAATTCAAAAGGCACTATAAATTACAAGTGGTTGTCCAACAAAAAACACTTGGCAATTTGAGAATTGAGTTGTCGTGCGCTCAAGTATTCATGAACTGAGACTTATGCGCTGAAGATTCGTTGTTTGGGCAGCTACTAGAGACACTGAAAGAACTGCGGAAGAGTACTATGTCAGCACCCAAAGAAGCCAGGGACATAGGAGTAGTGATAGCCAAGGAAGTGACGCTGGAAATTGCGAAAGTAGAAGCCCTAGAGAGTGTCAAAATAATCTTTGAGGTCCCTAAATCACCGCGCGCTCTAAGACCTAAGAAGGATAAGAAGGCCATGATACCAGTGTGCATTTCACCCCGAAATCCACTGAGGACTAAGCTGACATTGTAGGAAGAGGGGAAGGCCATTAACCTGGAAGCCGATGAGGAGGAAGAGTTTGAAGAAATCATGGTGGAGGAAGAGGATTTAGAGATGGAAGTCGAAACACAGGGTGTGAACCTTATCATAGCTACCTGAATATGTTCCTCCACGAAAGGGTAAAGCCAAGATTCCAAAGGATATAGATGAGAGCAAGAGCTCTGTACAGACCCCGTTGCTCCCTGACGACATTATGTTTGAGGGACCACACTTGGGGCAGGTTCCTGTGTTGAAATTTCAAGATTGGGACCTCATGGACCACGAGGAGTTACTAGATTTAGCGACTACAAAACTAATGCACCAGAAGATGGATGCATTAGCTGGAATGATTGAATTGGAATGCACAAATGGCTAAGAGGTGTCAACAAAGCAGGGCTACTAAACCTGCTCTGGGTGCCACATTATCGTTGCGCCCCAGTGACTATTTTCATAATCAGGCAGCTTCTCTGCTTGGTGCATGGTGCATGCTAGTGGTTGGAGGAGCCCATCCCCATCACAAACCATCTGATTCACTAGATTAAACAACTCCCTTGTTTAGCAGAGGATCTAGCAAATGTTTCAAAAGGAAAAGGTGGCGAGTTGGCCCTCGTGGAGGCAATGAAAGTGAAATTTATGTTGGAGAAGAAGAAGCGAGGGTATGCCATCTCTAGCATCAACAACCTTGTAGTCAGGGTCGCAACACAGATATTGGCAGGGAATGTGATGCAGAAGTGTCGCATGGATGAAGTGCTCGTGCCAGTGGTTGCACTAGCGGCACAATGCGTAGAAGGGGTCCAATTCAACTAGGCAAACTATCTATGCAGTGAGATCCTTGTGAACTACTGCGATGCATAGGAGTAGGGAAAAATGTTTCATTACACATAGATCTTGTTGTCGATTGTACTCGTGGCATGGGAACTACCCAAAGAGGGCCAATTCCCTTCGGTCGTGCTGGACCTTCCATGCAGTGAAGTACGCTTCGTTGTGGGTGACTAGGGATGCACAAAGGATCAGAGAGAGCAAGATATGTGGGTGCTAATGGAGATGAACATCTGAATGGGGATCAATCGCAAGCTGTGGTTATTGCCCACAATTTACAAAAGTTTTCAGAGCTTAGCAGAGTTCAAAGAAGACTTTCAGCATGTCTTCATCAAGGTGCAGATGGACCCTTGAATACATGGCATGAGTTACCATACATGGTGATCGACGATGTAACTTTCGTTGTCCTTAAGTCTTGGCCGCCAGAGTGGCACACTCTAGCTAACTCTACGGTGGAAGAAGAGAAGTCTACCGTGCAGTGCAAGAAACAAGAGACGAAACTTCAGATGGCGCAGCTAAAGAAAAATCACAAGAAAGAAGAAGTAGCGGCTAAGGCCTAGGTAGCACGCGATGCTACGATATTGGCAGAGCAACAGAAAACAGTAGAAGAAGAGCACGAAGGACAGAAGTCACCTTCACCTGAACCAGAGATCGATATAGAACAAGGTGGGGCGGACCCACAAATGACATCCACCCAACTCACATCTGCGACCATGAGAATAGGTAGGGTCGTGAAAGAAAACAAAGGCCTCAAAGACGTCTTTCGACCCTATCACCCTCACTAAAGCGGATTTGCATGATATCAGAAAAACGGTGAGGGATGTCACCATGGAGGCCCTCGAGTAGTTTGAGGAACAGCACAGTTGGTATTGGGGGCTCTCTGGATGCAAATACAGGAGTTGCAAGAGTGCATGGAGGAAGTCCAACAGGCAGCTACTCAGTGTGTTGCCGAACTTGCAGCAATCCAAAAAGATCTCGGAGGTCTTCACGCTAAGATCTCTACACCTATAGAGTGACTCAAGGGAAATTCACGATGTTTGTGTGGGGGACCTGTTGGGCACGGGATGCCCCAAGGGTAGTTTTGGGGCTTAGAGCCTAGATTCTAACTCAAATTTATAATTCCAATGTAAAGACTCTGCATTTTGTGGGTACAGAGCATGTAGTTGTTAAACAGTCATAGGGTTGTCCACCCTTATTTTGATAATGTAATGTTGGCTGTAGAAGATCTACCCATGGTCCATGGACCATGGGATTGCATAAATAGAGTGAAGCCCTAAGAGGTTAAAAAGAAAACAATGTCTAAGGAATAAAGATGTATGTGAGATAGTTCTAAAGTGTAAGTCTAAATTTTGGGTTGTGGCGTAGGTAGAGGCTCTGCAGCTGAGTGCGCAGAGGCGTAGAAGTCCACAACTGAGTGTGCAGAGCCCTGCAGTTGAGTGCATAGGGCGAGTTGAGTCTGTAATCATTTGGAAGTATTAATAAAGAGAAGTCTCTATCATTTCTTTGTGTTTATTTCCTGTTTTTGGATTTGTTATATGGGGTATGAATTTCACTTCTAATGCTTATATGATGCACAAATGTGTATAACTATATTAGGTAAATGAATGAAAGTAAGAATATCTGTTTACGAAAAGATAATTAAGATCAATCAATAAGATAAATAGGATACTTAGTCTAATTTTGGAAATAGTGTAGTTCACTGCATTAGTGGCGTGAAAGGACTTCAGCCCCTGGTTAGGGTTGCGTGGAAGCTGATTATAACAGGTTGCGAAAGTAGTAAAGGTTAGAATAGAACACAAAGTAACCTGCACGAAGGTAGGTTTAGTTGGAATAAATTGAGATCACATCCATCTCAAGGATGCGGAAACTTGGTTCCAACATCCCCCTATACTCTTCGGGCGAGACTTCAGTCTGCGCTCTGCGGGCTAATGTCAAAAGAGTCAGTAGTGTAGGGATTTTTTTGGCTACCTAACGTTGAACCTAGGTCAAGCCCCCATAAGCCAACATCTTCCATGCTTACATGAACAAGATATTATGTCATTTAAGAGGCCACTACTATCAACCGTTTGGCTAGGAGTGCACCTTGGTTTTATCCAACTATGGAAAACAAGCAAGCGAACTACCAAGCCTCAATTGTGAAAATGGAATATACTTGCCAACCACCTTATTTTAATTTTGATTGACCCTAGTTCTAACCTCAGTTATATTACTCCACAAGCTATTGAAGCCTATGTTTTATAGAGAAAACCACATGTTATGTCATGGCTAGTTCAATTAAGAACTCGAGTCAAAGGGAAGGTAATCAATGATATTGAATCATGCCAATTTGAGATGACTACCCTACATACAAAAGACACTTTAAATGCATTTCCTTTGGTGTCATATCACTTGTTAATAAACATGGATTAATTAGTGGCACACAAGGAAAAATTGGAATGTTATGATAAAATTTTGGAATGGAAGGACAATGAAGGAGAGAAAAGGCTACTACAAAGAGAACAAAATCTTGTATCTATGAAATATATTTTAGCTATATAATTGAAGAAATTTCATAGAAAGGGATGGCCTCTATATGCCATAAAAGTGAAAATTTTAGTTGGAGATAATAAATTGGAAACCAAAGATCATCCTTTACTAAAAGAATATAGTGATGTATTTTGTGAAGAGATACAAAGATTTCATCCCAAGAGTGACATTACTTTCTTCATAAAGGTCACTCCATGTTATCACCCAAAAAGTGATCACCTAGCCATTTTCCACTAGGGTGATCAAAATACACCATTTAATATGGGTTTTACACATTAGTACCCACTTTCGCCATAAGAGATAATTTAAGAAACCATTTTTCCTAAGAAAAATCCATTTAATTTACCCACATGAAAATAACCTAGAAAATTATTTAATTAATTTCATGTTATTTTCATATATTTACCCACTTATGTGAAAATAATTAATTTTATTTTCACCCACTTTTTCTATCTCTACCATAGTAATTAAATAAATCATTATTTAGTTATTTTTCCTTAACCATTTCACTCTTCTTGCATGAAATGTTTATCAAATCATTATTTAATAATTGTTGGTAACTTATTTTCACCATATCACCTAGAAGTATTTAATAAATCCTTTTCATTTATTAATTATTTCACCCAAATTTCTTAGTTAACTCAATTAATCATTATTTTTTGAGTTAGTTAACTAAATAAGTATTATTGACCTTTTCTCTAATCTTTCCTCTCACAAAAGTAATAAAATACACATAACAGTTAGATCTTGATCTTGACAACCAAATATTTTATTATTTGACTAGATCTAGTCTAATATAGAATTTTATTAGAAATATATAGGTTTTTCCTTCACCATTTACACATGATCACTATCATTGTCATCATTTTTCTCCTACAGTGTTCAAGATCTCCATTTGAGTTCTCCCATTTTCTCATTTACCATTCCATTTCTCACTTGCACAAAGAAGAGAGAGGAGCATTATTTCTCAAGAAGGGGATGAAAGAACCAATCCAATAGAGGAAATTTTGACCCATGTCAACACTTTCTTACTCCTAGGTGTTGTTTTAATAAATTAATGTCTTTCCATTGAGTTATTTTCATGTTTCTTATGTGTTTTCTAGTTTATGTTTTATTGCAGGGTTTTCTAATATTTTTGTGTGTAGATTTGAAGACATACATTTAACATTGCAATATAAAGTTTTCATTCATTTTTATGTTATTAGGCCACTTTTGTCATCAGTGGTTAAAAGTGTATTTTTGGCACAATTGCTCAGAAATTTACCACTAACTAATGACAACTCCATTGTGTTACCGATGAAAGAATGGATAGGTCAACCAATTTTGATTACCAATTTTGGCCTTTAAATGACTCAACCTGGCCATGTGAAATATTTAACTGGGTTGTTTTTCATGATTCTTGGTAATGAGAAAGGAAGTAATCAAGTCTATGGTGTATCTAGAACAAAATATGTCACATTTTTGTATATGGAAAAAGCACGTGCAAAGGCTACTAGATTTTCTAAGTTTGTGATTATTCATTACAACCCAAAGGAATATGATTTTAGCAAGGAAAATATTTGTGTTTGAATGAGCACAAGGTGTTGAGGAATAGGACATCTCTAAGGTCTCTTGGTTGTGGAATGATATAGATAACATGGTTGGGTTTTTGATCCCTATTCAAATCCATTCGAGAAGAGTTTTCATTATTGGGAGCAGAGCAAATTTAGGTTTATCATTATCTATTTTTGAAAGGGGATCAATACTAAATATTGTAACCAAACTAATCCATATGATATATATTGCTAGACATTAAATCCTCTTATCAATCAAATCACATCAAATAATTATCTAAAATCACATTACACTGTAATACAAAAAACAAAACCAAGGGAGCAGTCCATGTCACCACATTCCATTTGGACATTTCATCAAACATGTTGCATGCAAAATCCATACAACCACATTGGGCATATATACCAACAAGCTTACTTTGGATAAACATATCATAATGAAACCTTGTCTAGTTATCTCTTCATGGACCTCCACATTGTGTTATAGTTTCCATGTTAATGCAAACTAGAAAAACATTAGTAAAAATTGAATGATCGTGTTTAATTCCCCTTTTCTTCATTTGATCAATTAGTGCTAAAGCCTTGTTTCCAACACCATCTTTGGCCAAAACTATAATATGCATATCATATGAAATCACATGTCTCATATGCATCTGATTGAAAACTCTATAGGAACCTTTCATACTTCCAATCTTGAATACATTTGACAAGCATATTCTATAGATATCTGTCATCCATGGCTTGTAGAATATGCAATGCCTCTTTCAATCAACCATATTTACATGAAGTTTTCAATTCCTCTGCATAATTTTTGGCTTTCACAAAGGATTTTATTGAGGCATTGGTAATGTGGGTTTTCATATTAAGTTTTCTTATTGATGATGAAGCATCTTCCTTCATTTGTAGAAATGACCTCTAGATCTCCACTCTCTATCCATTTTGTGCATTCCTAGTATCATGATTGTCGAGGCCACCATATATAATTGGAACAGTTTGTAAAACACTTGGAGATACTTCCCTAACTTATTCCAAGAGCCCTTAAGCTGACACATGAGGAAAGAGTACTGAAAACTATAATCAAGTATGGTTTCACTCAAACTCTATTTTGTGAAAAAATGCAAGGCTTTATTACTTTCACCATTGTGAATATAACTTTGTGAGGAAAAAATTTCAAGAAATGACATTCCTTTGAAGGATTTTCCATGGAGAGTTTTAGGGCCTCATATATAAACCCATTTTTAACAAGTTCTGCAATCTATATGTTCCAAGGATATACATTTCACTAAATGATTTTGTAAAATAGTTTGTAAACATACTAACACTTTCACCTTTATGCTCTATTTTTGTCCCATGTAATTACAACGTTGCAACATGGTCTCTTTTACCACTTTGTAACACACCCAGCCGCCGAATTAAGGGACATTATAGTTTAGCTTTGTCTCTATGCCATAACCATATATGATATAAACATAATAAAAATAGGTATAAAAGATATAAATCATAAAATAATAACTAGTTGTAGACCTTATACATTCCTCCTTGCCATACACTCTACTGCTCCTACTCTCTCAATAGTGGGTCACCGTCAAGCCAGGGCCATGACTCCACCAACACAAGGATTTCCTAAAGCTATCTATGGTACACAACAATTACCAAACACAAACAAGGCCAAGATGAAAATCCTCAATGATATTCCAATCTATAGTCTATCATCCTCCATCAATCCACTGAATCTAAGATAGTGCACCCCCTTTGTTGCACCCACAGTACATCAAGATATGCCACTATCCTTCTAGGGATTCCAACTTATGATAGTTAGAGAATCTCCAAGTATTATTGTTTCTAGGCATTTTAGCTACCCTCATGGGCTTCCAGGTACCCTCCAAACCCCACACAAGGACACCTATACCTACACTTGTCTCTTTATGGCTCTCTCCTTCCCCAAAGAAACCCAAGGAGAAGTGCACTTGTACCTAGATCCATCAAATATCCTTAGGGTATAGTAGCTAGTCCTTATATGTCTTTCCTTAGCGAAGACAAAATAATCCCATCAATAGCATTGAAAATGTACAATGCCTTATTTACCTTTTATTTATAGCTTAGGATAACTAATATTACTTTAAAATATATTATAATGTTACTATATCTTTTAACATCATCAAATAAAGTTCCTTTAGGAATATTATATTGGTAATAGTTATTTGGCTTAGGAACCATGTCTTAGTTTCACACCCCCACTTTTCCCTTTTGTGGAGTCCTAGCCCTTCATATTCTTCTTATTCCACAAGCTGCAACTATGGTGTTATTTTACTAATCTCAATTTCTTTACATATTATATCTACTAGACTCATTGGCCTTTTAGCACACAGACTCTCTAGCCTAAGCAAACAGGCACTCTGGCCTTAAAATCACATCTATACATTAACCCATAGGCCTAACACACATACACATAGACACTTTGGCCTCAACATAAATCGACTCAATACCCTAGCTATCATGTATTGTTTCATCGTCTTGAGTGTCACTTGTATATATACATTACAATTTGGGGATTAAGCCAAGGGTATTACAAACTGCAAACATGAGTTGACCAAATGGTATAGTTATTTAACCATCATGTTAAACACAACTAATGTAATATTCTAGTAAACCATTGGCTAGGTTAATGAACTAGGCAATTGTTGGTTGAGTAATGAACAAATCGATTGTTGGTTATGATAACTAAACAGTCAACCATTAGTCACGATGACTAACTAGTCAACAATTGATTGAGTTAACTAACTAGTTGGCCATCATTTGAGCTGACTAACAAATTTATTATCTGATTGAACTAACTAATAGACTATGTTATTCCAATACAAATATGACTTGACTTGATAGTTGAATCAGTTGAATGTCGATGGAATTTACCACCATAATGCTAGTCGATCACTACAATGCACAAATTGAGTAGGTAGACCATATTTTCCCCCAACTCTCCATGGCCATCTTGGTAATCTAAAACTTGGCTAATTTAAGGCTTCTACACATTTTCAACCAACTATGATTCTAATAGTTTCCTTTGTGCTTTTTCTCTAGTTGATGTAGGCTCAATGCTGAAATTGACACATTGCTATCACTTTATGGTACACCTAAAACCTTCTATCCACCATTAGCTATATAGGGCACCTCAATTAACAATGGTATCTAAATATTTGCATTATGGTACTAATTCTTTCCTCTAGTATTTGTTTCCAAAAGTTGACTTAACCTAATGAACGATGAGGATAACTAACTAGTTGACTAGACATGAGAATTCATTACTCATCAAACACCTATGTATTATCAATTGAGTCAACTAATTAAATATATAGTTTACTTGCCATTGATTTTTTTAATGGATCTACTTCTCAATGACTACTTGTCAATGATAAATGTGGATTCCTCCAACCATCAAATTTTTGTGAGCTACATACTTGATCTATTATCTATCAACTACATAAATAGAAGTGATGTAGGTAATAATGCTCCATAAATTATATAAATGTTCAAGTATAATAATATGCAATATCATGCAAATGACTTAGGCACACATAAATCAAGTGCAACACATTGATAAGTTAACAATAATTAATAAGATAATTATACCAACTAAATATCACACAAGACACATGAGCACTTGTCTTTGTAAATATCAACTAAGTGGCTACAAACCTCAGATATTCAACCTAGCCATAGACCATACTGTTGTAAATATTTTAGTTGTGGGCCACCTTCGAGTTGGGCTATGATTACCAAAGGAAAAAATCTCACCTATAACCAACAATGGATACATAGTTTGTACCAAACAAACATCGACTCCAATAACCTCCCCAACTACATCCCTGCATCCCCTAGCTTAAACTACCCAAGGTAAGGCACCCCCTTCTCTATCACTGTAATCCTTTAGTCTATGCCACTACACTTTTTGGGCTTCTAGTATAGTCCATCTTGGAAGTCTCAAAGAACTATAACTCTAGGAGTTCCAACTACCCTCAAGGATCTTCTAGGAACCCCTGAGACCTCACACTTGGAAATATTACCCAACAAGTTCCCCCTCCAAGCTCCATCCTTTCCCAAGATGAGAAAGGAGAATTTCCCTCATAATTCCAATGAGGAGCTTCCAATAGTTTACACAATTAATAAGCTTCAATGGATATCTAAGCTCATATCTCAACTAGTCTCAACAAAACTAGGGAAGTACCAAGGAGAATGGTTGTTTGGATGATGGTTGAATGATGACAAAAACTATGGAATGAAACCTCACAATCATGCAAAACATGACTTAAGTATGCATGAAGTAATTTTTCCAAATGTCACCAAGGAGCTCACCCTCACCACATGGCAACTGACATAGCCTTATTTTTCCATTAACTTTTGGACATAGGATAGAAAATCAAGTATGACTTAGGCTTATACATGCCCTTTTTTTCTTCAATTTTGGTTATGTCCATAAAGTCACTTTTGGAATATAATATTATTGCCATGGCTTACGAACCATGTCTTAATTCCACACCCTCACCTTTATTACTATGGAGTCATACCCCCTCGTACTCTTTTCATCTGGTGATTTGCAGCCATGGTGTATTTTCTTATAACATGGGTGTGATTACATATATTCATAGCTAGTGTCACTAGCATTTTTACATAAAATCTCTTAGGCCTTAATCACACAAGCATTCTAGCTTCAAGACGTGTAAGCATATGCATAGGAACCCAAAAAAATATATGCACATATATATATACATGGGCACATATGGTCAACACAACCTAGTTCACCAACCTAATAAAAGTATCTAAAAACATATACAAGGGGTCATCTTGAGGGTGTTACATCCATAGAACAATTCTATTTCTTCCAACAAACCATCTTAGAGGTCCACCTCAACCAAAGTCCATGCCCATATTCTATCATTTTTTGAGTCCCAATTTGGTTCTAACTCCACAAAATTTGTGGATTTTATTTCCTATTTAACTCGAGATTTATTTTCACCGAGAAACTAGAGGGAGACCAAACAAAATGTTCCATATTGTTTGTGTGGAAAATTGGTTCCCTTGATGAGTCGAAGTTTATGCTTCATCTTTGTACCACAAGACCTAATGGCCCCCAACTTTGAATTTTACCTGAAAGGTTATCTGCGCCTAAGTCTAAATGTGTAAGAAAACACATCCATCCTCTACTTAAAACATGGGCCACCAAAGCATATCCACTAAATAAACTCAATTATCCTCAATCCATATTTTAAGGGATTCTAGCGAGATAATCTTACAATAGAAACACTCCACTATAGTCTTTCCTAAGATGTTTAAGACCTCCTCAATCCACACATCTAACCCTAACACCATTTTCACCTTTGTTTTTTAGCATGAATGAACCTCTTACTCCATAATTTGCTTGGATTCTACTCTTTGAATGACCTCCTAGGAGAACTTCTTCCTATTCTACTCTGAAGGATGTAGATATTCAATTTCCTAGGGTAGTGGAGAAAGACACTCAAAGCTTAAAATTGATGTATGTACTACATGGTCTATTTGGAGATCTCTCTCAGTATAGAACAAAGGGATCACCACCTTAATATTTTTCCTAGAGTTAATAAGGTTATTAACACTCTCCTCTAGATTAGACTTGAGATTGGCAAGTGTCCCTCAAGACTTAGAGTGGAGTGGTCAAAATATTTGGACTTGATAAGGGCTATCTGCCCCATAGTGCACAATGTGTTTTTCCATGGTGTCTAGCCTCCAAAAAAAGCATGTCACAATAAAATTATCTCAAAAATCCAAATAAGTGAATCCTGGTAGATAAACCTTGTTAGAAAATCCTCCTAAAATGTTTCTTGCTAATGCATTTGCTCTCATTTGGATTAGAGAGAGATAGAGAGAGATGATTGTGGTAACCTTTCTCAAGCTATGCTTAGACTTGTAACCGTAATCATTCCATATCAATGACCTCAAACTCACGAGTCCAAAACCCTTACCTTGTTGCCCATACCATAAACATCCAAAACCCTTACCTTGTTACCCATACCAAAACCCTTACCTTGTTGCCCATACCGTAAACATCATCCCATCTCTTTATATAAATCCACAATATATTATAAGTCAATTTAAGATTTTAAGAAATTATAATTGAATAAATATTATTTTATATTACTTTGAAAGTAGTAAAATGTATTATAATTATGGTTTTTATATGTAACGAGGATAGTCATTAGTAAATATGGATTAATTATTATTTTTATTTAAAAAGATTAAGTTATTTCTAAAAAAATTAATAGTTAATGGGTCAAACTTACACTCTTATCCAATATCTTTTAGATTTTGCCTTATTAATTTAATTTATTTATTTTGATGTAAAGAAATGTAATCAAAACAATTTTATATTTTACTCTAATACCAAGCTAACTCAATCTTTTTAATATAAAGGTTGTTTTCAATAAATTTAATGTTAAACCTAAATTAATAAAAACAAATAAAAGCATACATTGACATAGTGAAATTTGAAGTAAAAATCCAAAAAAAAAGTTTTTCCCAAAGGAATATTACCCTCACACACTAAAGTTTCCAACAATAATTACCCTAAAAAATTATTATTAAATATTAATGTTTGTCTTGTGAAGTGCAAATAAAGCAAATGCTGGGAACAGGGAACAAGAAACACAAGATGCCACATCTACTTTGGCTATATGACCACTGGCTTAAAACTAGCTAGTATCAACCCTACCACCATCATCTATTGACCTGGTTTGTCTGATTGTGCAGATAGCTTTGCTCTCGGGCAAAGAGAACGCTAAGAGGTTACCCGGGGCTTCTGATACTTGGCTCTCTTCGGCTAATGTTTCGGAGAACCAGACGTCTTGGAATTCATCTTGAAATACTGTGTTTTTTTTTTTATCCAAGTTTTGCAGAACCAAACATTCTCATTCTTTGAGGAACCCTAGCTTTTAGAATTCAAATTCCTTTGCAACTATTGATTTCTTTTGTTTTGCGAATCTAAATTTAGGCACATTGACTGTTTGTCATACATTGTGTTTGTCCGGTTATTTTACTAGAGTAGGAGTAATGGAATCATCTTGCAGTTCCATGAATTCTCTGTCCTTTGTAGAAACAAGGTGCTCCAATGAATAAACACAACGTATGCATTCTCTCCTTTTTTTACAAACAATTTATATGCTACAAACAT
This sequence comes from Pinus taeda, assembly GCA_000404065.3. NCBI lineage: Eukaryota > Viridiplantae > Streptophyta > Pinopsida > Pinales > Pinaceae > Pinus > Pinus taeda. The sequence goes on from APFE030033428.1 coordinate 158,866, forward strand.
GCCATTCCCCCAATTCAGCCTCCCTGCTTAACCATCGAACAATTCCCAATTTGGAAGTGTGAACTAAAGATACAAAAGAGGCTTTCAACATGTTTCATACTCACATCTGCTAAGAAGTATCTGTCCAAATTGGATGTTCAACTGAAGGTAGTAATTAGATGTTTTTTTTGTTTACAAAGCTCTTTTGCAGGCATTCTATAGTTCTGTTGGATTTTCCCGTAGCAAATTCCAATTTCTCCTTTGTAATATATTTTAATTTCTTCCTTTGTACTAATAGCATCAATTCACATCTGCCAAGTATTTGTTTAGATTCATGGAATCAGAATGGATGTTCAACTCAAGGTAGTAATTAGATGTTTTATTTTCTGCTTACAAAGCTCTTTTGCAGGTGCTCTATAGTTCTATACTCATAGCATGAATTGTGTATTTCATCTCTTGTGGACCATGATGGAACAATGTTGCAAAACCTTTGTGAGACAATGATCCATTTCTTCAGCTGCGTGATAAGCTTTAAAGTGGTTTTGGCAAGTCTTTGAACTTCAAAGACTGCTAGCAAGTATCTGAATCGCATCTATAAAAAGGCCTCCATGATTCTACACATGGAATGATGATGAGGGGATGCTCAATGTTGGAGGTAATGGTTGAATTATTTATCTTGTTCATTATCTATATTTTTATCCCCTATATATTTTGTTTCCGTCATATGTTACACTATCCCATCATACAACTCTTGTCACGTGTGCATTCTGATAGGATATTGATTGATATTAATCAGAGTAACTTGTCACATACATAAGTACTACTCTGACTCATGAGGCTACAATTCTAACATTAAAAAATATTGACTTCACTGAACTAACTAACTTCTTAAATAAGCAGACACTAAATTGAGAGCTTCTCTTGTCCTGCCACGATAGACAATATGGACATTTTGTGTTGAATACCTGTTGCGAGGTCATGCCCATGGTTTTAAACCTTGGCTCTCATGGAACTTCTGGCGTCATCAATAATCCTTGTCATATGTCTCCAAACAAATCTTGATTTTTTGTGGAAATTGTTTATGCTTCTTGTATCCGGTTATCATCTCTTGCCTCGAGTTGCTAATATATGTTATTGGGTTGTTTGACTGATGAGCCATTACATTCTGTATTCCTCTGCTCTCATGGAATTGTTTTCCTGGTGAATCATGATTACTCATTGGTTCTATCTGGTCATTATATCTTGCCTATGATTACTGGCATCTATTATTGGGCTCCTGGAAAAACCAGTCAGTCTTATCCTGTATTTCTTTGCATTTCAAATCGGTTCAAGTTCTGGAATTTTCGCTGTCCGATAGCCATCATGTCCCTGTATTTTTCTATGAAACTTTGATGCTTTTTGGAGTTGTTGTGACTGCTCCATCTGGGTTCCCGTTGTATTCTTGCCATATTTTGACTTGCATAACACAATTTTTTTCATATGACATACTCTACATTCAGCTAATTAGACTTAGAATATTTGCAGGCACCTCTGATTTAAACATACCCATCTCTACTATTTCATGGATGTTCTCATTTTTTTATTTTTATTTTCTAAATGTGTTTTGCAATACCTTTCTTACCAGATAATACAGGTTACCACTACCATGTAAATCAAATTAAGTTAAAATTTCAATCATGGTTTCATTTTTTTATTTTCACTTCCCCAGTAAATTTTGGTAATGAATTCAGTTACTGATGAACAAGAAATAATCCTATGAAATTTTGTCTTTGCCTGTTCCTAAATTATCTTCCAAGGTAATTTAAAGGAAATACTGACAGGTATACTGGTAACATTCAGTTTGTCAGATTTATTCAGAACTTGCAGATGATTTATAACTTATTATATATGGCAGATTGATAATATTACCATTTATGAGATGTCTAGCAAACACATTTTCATCCATTTAGTCAACAATTAAAATTGGATCAATGAGATGTAATCTGCAAATGAGGTCTGTGAAGAATCAGTGGGAATAATTAAGATAAATTCTAGGTTTTCCTCTAGCTTCGAAGGCTAAATGACACACTGCCAAGTATTTCAATTAGTGTAGCAGAATTTATTAAATGAGAGACATTTTAAGTTTGCAGGATATTGTTTAATTTGTTATGCATTGCCATACTTAGCGCTTCCATAACATTTGTCTAACACCATGAATTGCTTCTCTTTATTACACATGTTAAAAAAGATCGTTCAAGGTGCCTTTAAGGGACATGGCATCTTGCCAGCATTCTAAGATGTTCGAGCATGGGTTCAACTCTCCTAATAAGAATCATACAGAGAAGAGTAGCATAGTTCCTCAATTGCAGTTTTTTAATGTCAAAGATACTAAGGTGTGCTCGTGCTCTTTTGTTATTGGTTCCATACTTAGCTAGTTGCGCTAGAATTTTCCAGCACAATTAAATTGGTAAGTGTCTCTGGTTTATACTATCTGTGATTCATCTTTATTATCTTTTATGGCATGAATTGTCCTGTAATTTCATGTTATTGTACTGCATTCTTTACTGACAATTGCCTCATTGTAGCTCCTCCCTCTTCCCTTTGGGCATTGATAATCAATATCTATTGATGTCTGCCCCATAATCGTCCAACGAAATTTTTCAATGCCATCAATCGAGAGGAAATTTCCCCACCTTTGAGCTTCTTAAATTGAAATCAACTTGACGTCTTTGTGGGATTAATGTTCAAGGCATTGGGAATAACCGAGTTACAGGAAAAAATGTTGATGAGCAGCCTACATCAAAGCTTTTGATAAAAAAATTTAAAGGCCAATGCCTATCTCTTGATATAAATCCGAGTGTTTAGATACAGGTTTTCTGAAGGATTTTCATGGGCAGCTGAGCGGAGTGCAGGGATGTTGTGGCAGCAGTAGATGGATCAGCCAACCAGGGATGTTGTGGCAGCAGTTGATGGGTTTAGCCAACCAGGGAGTATATAGATGGGCACAAGCATCTCTGTTATCCAATGCATGCTAAGTGGCCGCAGTTGATGGGTTCAGCCAACCAGGGAGCATATAGATGGGCACAAGCGTCTCTGTTATCCAATGCATGTTGAGTGTCGATGTCATGCGCACAGTGGAATAGGGTGGCGGATGAGTACAACGTTCAAAGAGTAGTATAGTTTGCATGCGTTTGGTTTTCAACATTTGGCACTAGATCGTTTAGTCTCGCATTGTATAAGTCCTTTGTTTGCCAAAAGGCTCTGTTTCCTTCCAGGCCACTAGGCTAGTGCCTTCCTGGGTGACAGTAGTGTCAAGCATAATGCTTCATTTTGCAGGGAAGCGCTCTCCTCAGTATCCATAGTTTTTAGTCTCGGTCATCTATGTGACATCGTTTTGGGGAGATAGGGGTTCTGCTGTCCCTGGTTATGGCTCTAGTTGGATCTCTCGGCTCAGTTTGCTTGCAGCCCCAGGTGACTTAAATCTTACTTTGAGCATGGATGAGGTATGGGGATGCAATAGGAAAAAAAGATCCCATAGCATATAGACTGAAAAACGAATTTCTCAAAAGAAATTATGTGGATGTTTGTCCTTCAAAAATGAGACCGACTTGGGATAATGGCAGGAATAATGAAGCTTATGTTGCAAAGTGATTGGACAGGTTCCTAATTCATGCCAGTGTGATCGACTATATGGGCATGCCTTTTTCCTCAATAGAAAACATTTTTATCTCATATCACAGGCCAATCAAGCTTGGTTGGAGACAAAATAGTGTCAGAAAGGGATATTCGTTCAAGTTCAATAGCTCGTACCTGGAGGATCTGGGGTTTAATGAACTCATTAATAAAGCTTGGACTGAATTGGTAAGTAAAAAAGATGTTTCCACGCTTATGATGACCTTCAGGGACAAAATGGATTATATGAGGCGGATTGTGAAAAAATGGCAATATGAAAAAAGACAATCAAATAGGGAAGAATTAAGGAATATTCAGAGGGCTTTAGATGTGGCATCAGAAGTTTTTGCTTCTCATAGGTTGACGCTGGAGTCGAGATGTCGTATAAAAGAATTACAAAAAAAGAAAATAAAACTCTTGGAACAAGAGGAATCGTTATGGCGGCTAAAAAGCAGGATGACTTGGGCAAAAGAAGGGGACACGAACTCAAAGTTCTTTCATAAAGTTGCAAATGCTAGGAGGGAAAAAAATGCCATATGGAAGATAAAAAAAGGCAATGGTCAGTTTATTTTCTCCCAATAGGATATTACAAATGAAGCAGTAAGTTTCTTTGGGAAGCAATTTCAGAGGTCGAAAATCCATAATTTCAATGATATCCTCTGGGGTATTGAAATATTCCCAATGATGTTCGATGAGGATGCAAATGTTAAAATTTTCCAAAAAATTTCTGAGGAAGAATTGCTTGGGGTTATGAAGGCTTTCAAAGTTGATAAATGTCCAGGCCCGGACGGCTGGACAATTGAGTTCTTTATACACTTCCTCAATTTGCTCAAAGGGAATCTGCTAAAGATGGTTGACGCTACAAGAAGAATGGGCAGTACGAATTCAAAAATGGCTTCCACCAATATTGCTCTCATCCCAAAGAAAGATGACGCTGAGTCTTTCTCGGATTTTCGGCCGATATCGTTATGCAATATTTCTTATAAGATCGTTGCAAAAATAATTGCAGAAATGATAAAAGTCTATCTATCACAGCATATTTCTTCAGAACATCATGCTTTTTTAAGTGGGAGGAACATTTAGGATGCAGTGGCAAGTACTCAGGAGGGTCTTTATTCTATTTAGAAAGAAAAGAGGGATGCAACAATTCTTAAGATTGATCTCCATAAGGCATATGATTGCCTTGACTGGGGTTTTCCCAGGTGCCTTTTGGTTAAGATTGGCATCAACTCTCGTATGACAAATTGGATTATGGTGTGCGTCGAGCTGGTGAATTTCTCGGTGATTATAAATGGAATCCCTTCCCCTTTTTTTACAGCATCCAGAGGGCTTCGTCAAGGATGCCCTTTATCGCCTCTGCTATTTATTCTGGAAATGAATACTCTTAGTCTCCACATTAATAAAGTTGTTGAAGAAGCCAGAATTAGTCCTCTTAAGCTTTGTAGAAGTATCTCGATTTCTCATAACCTGTTTGTTGACGATATTATTATTTTTGGAATGTTATGCAAAGTAACTTGGTCTTGCTATTTCATCATCCTGGTAAAGTTTCAAAAAGCTACAGGTCTCAATATCAATCTGGATAAGTCTGCTTTTTTCCACAATGACTCGGACCTGGTATTGATTACCTGGTTGTCGGAGAAGTTTGGAATCAAAGCCCTTCCTATTGCTAGTGGGCTGAAATACTTGGGTTTTCAGCTGAAAGCCATGGGGTATAAAAAGGCAGACTCGGGATGGATTATCGACAAGTTCCATAAGAGGATATCTGGTTGGCAGTTTAGATTTCTCTCCCTTGGTGGTAGGGTGATCCTTGGTCAGGCGGTTTTAGATTAGATGATGGTATATTGGGCTCATTTATTCTCCATCCTGGCCAGCATTATTTCGGCAATGAACAAGCTGACAACCAGTTTTATTTGGGGAGACCGGGAGGGGAAAAAAAATACCATCTGTCTTCTCTTTCCAACATCTCCAAGCCAAAGAATCTCGGAGGATGGGGGCTCTTGGACATGAGATCCTTCGGCAAGGCATTACTTTGTAATTCGCTGTCGAAAGGTGTTTTTGGGAAAGGCCCGTGGAGTAACATTATCCGGTTTAAGTACTTAAAAAGGAAGAGCATGGCATATTGGCTCAGGAGAAAGCGTCTTGGATCGTCTGGGGGCTCTCCGGTCTGGCGTAGCATGCGGAAGATTGGAAAATTTTTTCTCGAAAATCTCGTTTGGAAATTTCAAACAGGTGAAAGTCTTCTTATTGGAATAGACTGTTTCATGAGTGGTTCTGAAAAGATTGAAATTCAAGAGCCATTGTTAATCTTTCTCCACAGGCTAGGCATTTTTTTCTGGAGAAGTCTTATTGCTGAATGGAATGGCCCTTTTCCCATCTAGAAGGACGCAGATCATATGAGCATGCTGGCGCACATCGCCTCTTTGTGGAACTGCATTAAAATCTGCCTCAGGAACTGTGGTATCTTTCGTTCAAAGGAGCATGATGTTCTAATCTGGAAGAGTTCAAAGATATTGTATGAGGTCCAAGTAAAGGAGGTTTATAAATATTTGATTGGCATGGTTCCTTCCCGACTTGAGCCTTCCTTCCCGACCATTTTATGGAAAACGGGTTGTCCTTTAAAAATGTCCCTGTTTGCGTGGTTGGCCTTCCACAACAGGAACCTCACTTGGGATAATTTGAGGAGGCATGGGTGGCAGGGTCCGGGTGTTTGTTTTCTTTGCTAGGCAGAGGAAGAATCTAACTTCCATCTCTTCTTTGCATGTAAAATGGCACAGCCGCTATGGTGGAGTCTGAAACATGCCCACGGTATCCATCATCCTTCTCACTCCTCGTTGGGTGATGCGTTCTTCTGGTGCTGCGTTCAAAAGAAGGCCCGGAGAGCAATATTTATTATTACGATTTGGTGTATTTGGCTTTAGCGCAACAAGGTTGTTTTTGACGGGAGAGCCTCCAGGTTCTAGGAGGTTTTATCTTCCATAGCTTCCATTTATGAAACAATTCTGTCTCGATCTTCAAAAGCTCCTGTCTTGAATGAAAGTCTGTCTCAGCCGGATTTGTCTGTCTATCCGAGAGCTTTTTTCGACGGGGCTGAGCAGGAGGGCTTTTGTGGTTGTGGGGTTGTTATCGTGGTCAGTGAAGTATGTCTCTTTCATTTGTTCTGGAATGGTGGCAGGGGTTCAAACTCTAAGGCGGAAGCTATGGCCCTTGCGGGCCTTCTTCAGTTCTGCTGTTTTCTTGATCTTCAGGATGTTTCCATCTTTGGAGATTCTAAGGTCCTTGTGGATGGTATCTGCGGTAAGAACAGCATCAGGATTCTGCAGCTCTCTGGTTGGATGGAGAGAATTCTTTTTCTTTGGAACAGGTCTAAGGGAGTGTCTATTCAACATATCAAAAGGGACCTAAACCAGGTTGCAGATGAGTTGTCTAAAAATGGTCTCAGGATGGATCCAGGCTTGTGGTCCTTACAGGTTCTTTTTGAGGATAATGTTTTCTCCATTCAGGATTTCTCCCCTCTTGACTTCTGATCTTTGTTTTTGCATGCTTCGTTGTTATGGCAGATGTTTGGACTCGTTTTGGTTTTTTTTCTGCTCTTCTAATGTTTACAGGTTTTGTTCATATGTGTTTTTTTTATTAGATGCTGGTTGCAGCATGTGTCGACAAGCGGGGACCTCGATGGTTATGGGTTTCGATTCTCACCTGCTTTGTGGCTCTGTTTTTATTTTCATCCAGTTCTATGTCTCTCTCAGGGCCGGCGGCTGGATAGCCCATCCGTATGACTTCCGATTTCGTATATATGCTTTATATGGTTCGATTTTGTCATCTTTCTGCTTAGTATGATCTAGATGAGATATGGCTCTGTACAAAAGCTCTGTACATTTTGCTCTGTTTATACTTCTTATATAAATGCAATTATGCTTTTTCTAATGAAAAAAAAAAAAAAAAAAAAGAAGAAGAAGAAGAAGAAGAAGAAGAAGGAAGGTTTTCTGAAAATAGTTTAACCTTCAAAATTCTGTTGTTATTCTGGTGCTTGCGGTTTTGAATTACAATTTCGCATTGACAGTTTTGAATTACAATTTCGCATTGACCTTTACTGAATCTACAATATACACATTTCACTCGCATAAATTATAATACGAAATGAATTTTTGGCATTACATATGGGATCTATCTAATTCAATTCTAAGAGTCTTTAATTACTCTTGAAAACAACTATAAGTTGCAGTGAACATTTCTTCAGAATAAAATGTTTTAAAAACCACTGTGAAAAGTGAACTGCATAATTTCTTTTAATTTTCATGCATAATGGTATAATGCTTCAATATATTTTATTTTATTATTAATACCAAATATTTATTATAAATCCATAAATTAAATATCAAATATTCTTAAATTATCATCATTATTATTATTTTTAAATTTATTTTTAAAATATAGTTGTTTTCACATGACAAGATGAAAACACAAAAAGTGCATAACTTCCAAAAATAAGTTTTTGAATATGTATAGTGAATATTGTGAAAATCTAACAAATAAATATAAGGTTTAAGGTTTAGTATAAAGTGGAATATTTGAAAATGGTATTGAAAACAGTGGTATTAGATTGGATAAATAAATGTATGTTTTGAATAGGCAAAATATTTGAAGATGGATTGAACAACAATTATATGAAATATGTACAAGTCTGATATTTAGGTGTAAGTATATGTTTTATTTTATATGGACTTGCAAATATGAACATTGCAGGTCTTCTATGAATTTTTATTTTTATATCTTAAAACTGTATTGCAGAATTTTCAATGTGACATATATATGGAATATATCACCTCTAATTGCAATTAGTATTAATTATTTTTATTAGTTTAGAATAATATTTCAGAAATTTCAATATGACAAATACATGGACTATATCACATCTAAATTGTAATCATCTATCAATTCAAAAAGCCTTATATATCAAGTTAGGGGGTGGGGCTGTTTCAAAAATATTGCAATTACAATGCATTGATAAAAATATCAAATTGTGTAAGACAACAAAAGGGATGAAGGGGTTAGCTTTGCAATGAGATGGATAGTGATTTCAAATGTCACTAAGAGGTCCATTGTGACATGTGGATATTGCAATTAAAGGTTAGCCACAAGACCATTGTGACCTAGACTTGGTGATGGACATACAAGCAAACCACTATTGTTGATTTAGAACTTTCATCAATAACAATAAGTGAAATTGTATATGATTATGTAACTACACATTATATAAAGTAGTGTTGGATTTTGGCATGCCTAACCTAAAATCCTTTTTATCATACTTTATGTTCAATAGATTGGAATGTTTTCTAGTACCTCTAAACTTAACATACCAGTCATTATTTCATGAATGTTATATTTTTTTCCTTTTCCAATGCAGTGTGTCATACCTTTATGTATGTCAAGTAGTGGAGATTTTAATTAGGAGATAAATTAGATTCACTCCAATTTGAATCATACTTTAATTCTTTTATTCACTTCCAAATAAATTTCAGTAATGAATTTTGCAAATGATGAATAAGAAATACTTGGATGAAACTCTTGTTGTCTTGTTCTTAATTCTAAGGTAATTCAAAGGAAATATTGGCAAGTGTCTTAACTTAATGTAGCAACATTTAGTTTTTAGATTAATTCATCAATAACAATAAGTGAAACTATATATGATTATGTAGCTACACATGATATAAAGTAGTGTTGGATTTTGGCATGCCTAACCTAAAATCTTTTCTATCATACTTAATGTTCAATGGATTAAAATGTTTGCTAGTACCTCTAAACTCTAACATACCCATCATTAGTTCATGGATGTTATACATTTTTCCTTTTCCAATAGTCTTTTATACCTTTATGTATGCCAAGTAGTGGAGATTTCATTAGGAGATAAATTAGATTTACTTAAATTTGAATCATGGTTTAATCCTTTTATTTTCACTTCCCAATAAATTTTGGTAATGAATTTTGCAAATGATGAATAAGAAATGCTTGGATGAAACTCTTGTTGTTTTGTTCTTAATTCTAAGGAAATTCAAAGGAAATATTGGCATGTGCCTTAACTTAATGTAGCAGCATTTAGTGTTTTAGATTAATTCAAAATTTGCCAATAAATTATAATAATAAAACATCACTAATAATTCAAGCCACTAATATGAGTATCTATCTTAACGTAAAAACATATCCTTCATGCATGGTGACTTTCATGTTAGGATTTCCAAATTCATCCATGTTTCATGGGATTAATTGCAAACTTGAAGATTACTTGGTAATTTTTTCACTTCACTTTATTGATTCACATTAGATTAGTTATATAAGATTTGTTGAATATGGTTTTTGGTACGAGACACTTATGTTCCTTCCTTTTAACTGTTGATACATTGGATTCCCTCCACATCCATTTTCTTTCATAATAGTTATTGGATGAAATCCTTAAAGTTAATTCAATTTGAAAATTCTTTACTTGTAACTTGTATTAGCAGCGTCTTAAGTATTTAACTAAAGGCGTAATGATAGGATCTTGTAAAAATATAATGTTTTACAGACATTTTTTTTTTTTGTTTGTAAGATTGACACAACTACATCTTCATCATGTCCAATATATCACCCCGCGAGGAATTGAATGAGTGACTTCACTTCAAGGAGTGCTTGAAGAGAGCACCTATCACTATCTACCCAAGACCTCGTGGACAATGTTTTACAAACAGTTATAAACATTAAATTGTTCAATTTATATATTGTTTTTTTTTTTTTTGTGTGTGTATATATATCTATATATATATATATATATATATATATATATATATATATTATATATATATATATATATATATATATATATATATATATATTTATTTATTTATATTATATATATATTTATATATATATAGATATAGATTTTTTTTTTGTAAAGCTTGGTAGGACATTCTGTCTTCTATTTATAAAAGACAAGTTTACACCACATAGATGAGATAGGTGGCCTCAACTTGCCAAGTGGGAAACTAAGTCTGTTGGCCACCTATCCTAGTTATATGCCATCCAAAAATAAAATAGTTTAACGCGTTCTACCCAAGCTATATATACATTTGTATCACGATAAGAGTCTAAGTTTTTGTCTCTCATAAGTATACATTAGTATAACTAAATGTTATCACCTAAAAACCGAAAAACATTCAAGAACCTCACTATTCCTTTTGATCCTCTAAAGCTGAGTCAACTGGGGGGGTGCATCTGCTAGCTCAATAATACAAGGTATATGCCTTTGAATATGATCTAAGTGAATGTCCTACTTGCACAACTCGAACTAGATGGTCTCCATGTCTTTCTTGTAGTTTGGCATGTTGTGGAGGGTCATTGCCTTCCCCATAAGGCTCTTCATGAGCCAGTACAAGTATAGAGTTTGCTTAAATTGTGTGAGTCTTCCCCTAGTATTCCCTGGGTCCGGGATTACCTCACACCACGCTTCCATTTAAATCTGCCTCCTCTTCTATCTGTTCCTCCGAATCTTCTAAGATCTTCTAGATGTGTGCATCCATCCTTATGTGGTACATTGTTGCCGCTTCATTGATAAGACTTTCTATTGGATTTCTTCCAATTCTGGGATCCGAGGTGCCCAAGGTGCCTGGGTCAACTGCACGCGGCAGCTCCCTTCCCCTTTTGCCTCGTCCTCTTCCATGGGCTGGTCTAGCCATTTCCCCTGCTGTGTGAGCCTATTCACAGACTATAAGTTATGGCCTTTCCACAATGTTGTCGCTTCCCCTCTCCTCGCATTTCCTGCCACACTTGTCTCTGCCCTCATGCCCCTCTACCCAAGGTTGCATTGCCTCTCCTCTGCGAGGATTACTAACACCTCTCCCCTTCCAAGCAATAGCTTCTCTACCTTTTTGGTGTTTTCCTCTCTCTCCTCTACTCCCAGGGGTAGTGTCCTCGTGTCCAATTCGAATAAAACTTACGACACTAACCGCTCGCCCCTTGAACCAGATAACCACTACACTCAATTTCCTCCCCTTCCCTCACCCCTCTGGCCCATGTGTCTTCCGCTCCTCCCTACCACTTACAATTACCCTCCCTCACACTTTCTTATCTACCTCCTCTCCTCCCTCACTAGTAATCTGGCTAGCGACCTTAATTGTGGGTGTTTCCTCATGGTCTCATCCTTGATGGTCTATCTCTTTGCCATTTACAGGTTTGACCTCAATCCCCTTCCCCCAGCATGCCTCGGTCTCTCCCACCCATTTCCCTACACCACTCTCTGGTTTGATCCCTCATTCCCCCTCCATGGAAATGCACAGACAACATTGCAATAAACGAGTAGAGGGAGATAACATACCCGGTGCCCCTTCGAAGTGTCATTGCAAGTCTCTGGCTCATATTCCTCATTGTTTCTCCCTCTCTCCTCCACGGTTATGCTCTCCCCATCACCCTTCATTCCTTCATAATCCCCTTCCTTCCTTCTCTGTCACATCAGTCCTCATGTCGTGTCCTTCCCACCTCTGTCACTACCTTGGCACTCGTTGCCACTTCTCCATTCCCTTCTGTGCATTGTCATGCGGGAGGCCACCGCACCCATCGCCATGAGCGTATGGGCTATGGTGGGCTGTACCTGGGCCTTAGTTGTCGTGACAACCATATTTTTCCTGCGTCCTCAGGCACCCACCTTGATCTTGATTAGTACAAATTAATCTAAATAAATGCCTATCAAATATTTGTAAGCTAAAAAATTAGCCTTAAATAGTAAACATGTGTATTTATAGTGGGAAAAACCTTAAACAAAGGAAAATAACCCACTCTCAAACATAAAAAGTGCATATATCTCAATCCACCATTAAATTCATCATACAACTTATTATAGTTACCAAAATCCTTAAAAAGCACAAATTTGGATGCTTTTCCCCCATCCATTTGCCTTCTACTATTTCACTAGATATATACAATAAGGTTGCTTGCAGGGTCATTTCATCAATGGGAAAGTGCTCATCATGCTTGTTTTTTTCTTGATTTAGGGTCTCATAGATTCAAAAGTAGAGTTGTTTTCATTCAATTAATTTATAAATGAGAGTCTTATAGCCCACCCATTTTGCCAACATGGATTCTCTATGAAAACTAACTTCTGATTTTTATTTTTTTGTCATGTATACAAATCTTTGTTTTTGGAATGGATACAATGTCTCCAATCTCAATGAAGGCTAGTTCCAAAAGCTTCTAATGGTTTTTTATTTCATATTTGAGACTTATGCATGAAATGTCATTGGGTGGGGAGATTTCTAGAGCTACTACATCCATTTATATTATATCATCATTTTGAACCAATTACTAATGTCCATCATCAAGAATGATTTGTTCTTTGTTATTGCTGTAATCTAGGTGCAGAGTTTATCAACTACTAATCACCAATGTGCATGAGAGGATGGCTCTATTGCATACTTAGTTCATTGCTAAAGTGTTTTTTTATAATACCAATTAATTAGAAATATCTCTATTTAACATAAGCACTCTATATTTGTTTTGAAGTTTATCTTCTACTTATGACACATCTAATGCAAGAGTAGAGGAGAAAAATACTATGATCCAAAATGTCAATTGAAGTTATATGCTTGAATTTCATCTACATAACACTCGTACTCAACCATGCAAAAACCATATATAAACTCTATTATTTGAAAGTTCTTACACAACACTATATGGTCTTATATGTGTAAAAATAACTTTAGTGGTAAGCTTTCCCATTCATACATCTATATGTTACTTCCATTAATAAGATGCATCATTATGTTGAGAGGCACTTTACAATCCAATATGGGGGGTTGTTGTCATGATAGTGTTAGATAACAATATATTAAAATAAAATAAAAGGATACTCCATTTTAAAAAATTAAAAAATCCAAGTCATCTTTAGAGTAAATTTAGATTTATGTTTTTGAGTTAGAACTAGAAAATATTGTCAATTTTACATTATAATAATAATAGTAATAATAATAACAAAGGTTTACTTTTGATTTTGAGTTGGTCATGGAAGTAGAAAAAAATGTTTTCTTAGATTCTTAATAAGAAAAGTAATAAGAATGATACCTCCGTGTTAAATACATTGAATCGACTGGTTGGTATCGTCGCCGCTCCGAGGATGAACCCTAGCTTTGCCGCTTCCCTTCCTTCGGCCGCCATCTAGTCTCTGAGTAACCCTACTGCAGATGGTTTCGAGAGTTTCAGCCATGGATTATTGGTCTTTTCCCTCTCTGCTGTTACGCAAGATCTCCATTTGAAGGTAAATGCTCCCCCCACTCTCTTCTGCTTTGCTGTGGGCTTGGAGGTGGCAAGATTTCAGCCCCCTGTTTCTTCAATGCGCTTCTGCAACCCTCTTCAGAGCATCGGCGCAGCGGCTAAGGATGCACAAGTAGTTCTCTTTGCTGCTTCTTCTCTGGCGGTAGTTTTCCGGAAGAATTTGTTTGCTCTAGCAGGCTGGTCGCCACTATTAGCACCTCCTTCAACCCCTCAGAATCGCAAATCTTCTGCATTTCTCCCTCAGAAACCTCTCAGATCCCTGGTTCGGCTCAGACCAAGCTTCTGGAAGCTATTTCGGACGGAATATCTTAACAGAACTACTAACAGGTGGACTCTCTTGTCATCTCCGCTTAAAACCCTTGGGCAATTCCAGGAAACGAAAATCACTCAAAGAGTATGCCTCCTCTCTTCACAGATCTGCAGGGGAAAGAGGCACTCTGATTTTTCTTCCTCGTTCCAGATACAAATCAAGCTCATTACAGGCAAAACTATGCTACAATGGGTAAGCTCGATGGATCTAGTGCAGAATCTCAAGCATATTTTGAATATCAAACTGGGGATTCCTGTTGCAGCTCAACGGCTTCTCCACGAAGGTAAACAACTTGAGGGTCATTATCCTCTTTCTTTTTACTGCATTAAGAGAGATGCATCCATTATTTTAACCCTTCGTTTGAGAGGAGGAATGGCTGGAGAGTCATCCTCAGCTAAGGCATTCTCATACAAAGATGCAGTCCATGCTCAGAAGTTTGAAAAGACAGTTCCACCAGTTCAGGCTCCCAAACCTTTTCTGGTGGACAAACTGGAGGAAGCCCCCACTATTGAAATAATGCACCCTTTGCTGGATGAGCAAGCCCAAAAGTTTGCAGAGCATGCCATTATCTGCAGATTTAATGGGCTTTGGCCGCGTACAACAAACCTCTACCAATGGATCCACTCTAACTGGACCAACAATTGCAAGGTTCTGTTGTGCTCAAAGGGCTTCTTCATTGTAGTGTTCGCCTTCGATGAGGACTACCAAAAAGCCCTGACTGCAGGCCCATGGTTCTGGGGCTCAGCCGGTTTATTTCTTACCCCCTGGTTCCCAGATTTCGATCCAACTACAGCAGTCATAACCAAGCTCCCCATCTGGGTCACACTCCCCAACCTCCCGGCGCATCTATGGCATTTTGTTGTTTTTCAAGGGATTGACAATGCTCTAGGCCGCTTCCTCGACACGAACATCTCAAGAGGGGAAAAGGGAATCTACACCTTTGCCAGAATCTGTGCAGAAATAGACATGAGCAATGGTCTCCCTGACCAGATCAACCTCAAAATTGGAGACTTTCATTGGACTCAGGCCTTGCATTACGAGAACACAGCCTTTCGCTGCCGGAACTGCCATCATACAGGGCACCTTCAAAGCTCCTGTCCTACGATGCTGATACACAAGAAAAAGGCCAATCCTAAGCATAAATCCAAGAGCTGGAAGCCTCATAACCCTCCCCCCATGGTTGATTTTGATTTCAGCACAGATGATGAGGAAGAAACTGCGGAAGATATGGAAGCAAAACTAGCACAGGATCCACCCTTGGCTGAGCCTGTGACTTGTCTATTCAGCCAATCTCACAGAAAAGGAATATTGAATCCTCTCCATCAAATTCAGACAAGGAAACATCTCCGTCTGCCCAGCTCAGCTTGCAAATCTTGCGAGACCAGCAATGCTCTCCTGAATGGGTCAAAGTCGGTAAAAATAAAGGGAGAAAATGGCGATTAGTTGATTCCATTCATGTTGGGTAGAATCCTCTGCTTTGCTCTTCTTCTCTACTCCTCTTGTTTCTTCGTGTTCTGCTCCCTTCTCTTCTTTCTCTTCTAGGGACCGAAGTGGATAGTTTATCCTTTCCGGCTGCCCTTGTTCTTGCTTCTTGGCTGTAAAATCTCATTGTACTATATTTTCCATTAATAGATTTAACTTTTACCGAGAAAAACAAAATAAGAAAAGTAATAAAGACTTATTAATAAGCTCATAAGTTACTAATGAAACTAGAAAAAATATTGTTTTTATTAGCTAAAAAGGAACTAAAAAATGTACTTCATTCATAGTTGATTGCATGGAGAGTAACAAGGTTCTATACAACCCATTATGACAAAAACAAAAACTATACATCTACATATGCGCATGACAATAAAAAATACGAATAAACAAAATAAATAAATAACTACATATGTACATGACATCATCTAAAAAATACAACGTAAATCCATCATAAACTATCAAGATGGATCTAATTTCTCAGGGTATAATTTTTTCTTATCATTTAATATGAAGGAAATAATACATGACATGTAATTAAATAATAACAAAATTACACCTTAAGAAATTTGATCCCTCTAGGTCCTTGATAGATTTGGGTTTAAAATGAATCTACATTGATAGTACTACGAACAATTACTTAAACAAACCCTTCATGCACAATTCAAAAAATACACAATGGCCAATTTAGAATTAAATACAAATATATATGTCCTTGTAATTGCCATGGGCGATTCCCACACAAACAATCTTGGGAGCAAGTTGTAGTTAAGACTAATTAATAATTTAAAGGGCTCTATGCCCATACCAAGGATACCATATTATATTGGCAATATGATTGAAGTGATAGGAAATGGTGGTGGAGTTTTAAAGCATTGATTTGAGGAATAAAAGAGAAAGATGTATGTAATAGCCATGAACCATTTATAGCCCATATAATGTTATAGCAATCTATTTTTTTTGCATTTACACTTAGGCAAACCAATATTCAAAGTGCCAATTAATTAATGTATAAATGCAATAAGTAATTAAACCATTGGTCCAACACATATTCAATCACCTAGCAACCAATGTATAATGTCTAGGAAATGTAAGGTAGCCTACCAAATCATATACAATCTATGTATGGCTTGTACAACCCCAAAGATAGGTAAAATGCACCATATTGTTGACTATGGAGCCTAGTTATCTTCTTGATTAAAAGGTATTATTTTTATCCATGTTTGTATCCTAGTTCCTAATGGTGGGTGTGAGGGGGGGATAGGGGAGGGGGTTTGGAGTGGGGTGGGGGGTAGGAGGCTTACCCACCAATTATTATTGCTAGGGGGTCCATGAGGGCTAGAAATGATTGTTTAGAGTCCCCCCTTGGTTAGGAGTTCAAGGAAGTACCTCCAGAGATACATTTTTGGAACAAATTATTGTAAAATATTGTAATTTTGTAGTCAATAGTGGCCATTCATCATTAAATTGTAGATATAATGCTAAATTTTATGTTGGGGTTTTGTTGCCTAGAAGAAAGCCATCTTTTTATGAGGGCATTGTATTATGACTATGGATTATTGAGAAAGCATTGTAATTGAGAGAGGCGAATATGAGAGAGTGAAGAGGAAGTTGCAACAAATGTGTTGTAGCATATATTCCTTCACTTTTTTGGATAGAATAAAAGGAATGATTGGTTGTTTCTTTGTGGACATGGCCTAAATCAGGTGAACCACATATATTGGAGTCCCCTTTGTATTGTGTCATTCTATGTTTTTTTTTCATTTATTTTGATTTATTATGCCATGATATTATTCCTAGAAATAGTATCAAAGCCAAAGGTTTCTTTGATTGATAAAACTCATAGGAAATAAGGTTTCCTAGTTCAACTAGGAGCAATAGTGGAAGAAGGTTTTAGGGTTGAGAAGTTTAATGGCTAAAACTACCAACTATGGGATTTGCAAATGGAATATTATCTATATCATTTTTTCTCTCCTACCATTGGCCATAATAGAAAAATAGGAAATAACTATGAAAGACAAAGAATGACATATTCTTGATAAAAGGGAATTGAGAACAATACAAATATACTTGGTGGCATCAACGAATTTCAACATTTCAAAATAAATAACAATATAGTGATTAATGAAGGCATTAACTAAACTTAATCCCTCAACTTCCAACAAGTTTTTCATATGAAGCATTTATTTAATATGATCCATAACCCCTTGAAGGAAGCTAAATTAGTGATCATAGTGAAAACAAAGTGTTATGCACCACGAGATTCCAAGTTCAAATCCCCTAAGTTTACCCATGGCCACATGTTGGGGGTATCATGGTTCACTTAGGGCTTATAGTGGTAGTGGTCAGAATCGACCAATGTGTCACATGAGTACGAGACCCATCCAATTGTTGATTCCTTTAGTAAACAAAAAATTAATATGATTCATAAATTTTCATGGATATTCCATTATTAGAATGTTTGTCACAATAGATATGATAAAATAAACTAAAATCTATGCTATGAGGTTTAATTTTCCTTAGCTTCCAAATTTAATAATTATTGTTTTTTCGTTATCCATGTAATAAATAGAATGAAAACATTAGAGAGAAATAAAATATAATCACACATTAACCACCAATGAACACAAGATATGCTCTCGTAAACACTTACAAGAGAAAGAATAGCTAGAAGGTGAGGTTGTTTTTCTTTCTCCTTCTCTTGAATGGAAATAATGCAAGTACAAAGGAGAAGGCACACTCTATGGAGTTGCTTGAAGCTTGTGGCTTTATAGGATACTATAGAACACAAGATCTCTTTTCTGTTCTCTCTCACTCCCACTCCCACTTGTTTTTTTCTACTATGGAACATGTTACAATCGAAATGAATGAAACCTTGTTTTCCTCCTAGTGGACTCGTTATAACATTGCTTAATAGCCAATTAAGGGTTAGGTTTGACTCTATCAACTCTTAATCAGAGTTAAAAATTTGACTCCTCTAGAGACTTCTTCAAATTCCCATGTGGCTAGCCCCATATGCATGAGTAATAGGGGATAATCTAGCATCCACTTGAACCATGGTAGTCAATCATGATAGGTCAATTTTGTATGAGGCATAACTTTTCCATATGAACTCCAATTGATGTGATTCTTACACCATTTGAAATTTTAGTAAGAGCAGAATAATTTCACATGTTTTTTAACTCTAGTGAGAAACATTGACCCCTAAAAAATGTCATTTAAGTCATCAAAATGGCCCCAAAATGTTTTTTACTGCAATTCTCCAAACTAGGTCTCATTAATAAAACTAGTCTTGCAAGTTTATTCCTCCACATTTTCTACTTTGGAAGCATAAATATAGATTTAAAATAATACAATTATCCAATATAAATTACACCTCCATTTTGGGAGGTTTTTGGTCCAGAAAAGATTTTATTAAATGAGGTAAGGTTCCTTGGAGTACCATTTAGCCTTGTTTGGAAGTTGTCCTTTCAATCCAATTTTCCGAAGATCATGTTTTCCCTATCTTATAGTTATATATTGTTTCTACAAAATTGTATCCTCTTTCAACTAGGCTTAGGAATCTGGAGATATATCCTCTATGGAAGGCTGGACTCACTCCTCTTCTTAATCCAACATGGAAGATGTAGAAATTTTACTAGAGAGAAACAATATTTTATACAAAGTAAAATTAAACCAACAAAAAAACACAAAGAATAAATAAAATCCACACAATATTTACCATAGGAAAACCCCAACTTTGGGGAAAATCCAAAATAATGGAATTCCATGAGATCCCTTGACCAAAACCTAGCTAAGCTAGCCAAGTGAGGCTTCAACCTAACATCCCCTATCTCATTACAATAGAGTTATTCCAATCCTTTTAAAGGCTTTATTACATGAATTCCATGGGAACAAAACCATGGGAAACTAAAAGGCTGTTGATTTTTGTAGCTTGGGAGGTTCTCTAAGACTTAGGGTTTGGGGTTTAGAGGGAAAAGTGCCACAAGAATCACTTGTGGGCTTGGAACCTGTTGATGTCTCGAAAATCGCTACAACAACATTGGGGGATAACCACCCGGTCCGGACCTTAATACAACTCCTTTTCCGTTTGGGATGGTGGCTCCGACTGGATATAATGGGACTAGTTTCCCAATAGTGAATAAAAGGGGTGGATGAGTGATGGGTTGTCTGTGCTAATGGTAGGTGAATAACTTAATCTATCAACAAAATAAGAGAACTAATACTAATCCCGAGAACAATTATTCTTTGAAAATGCAACGTTTGATGGTCTTTGTCTATTGACAGGCACATAGATGACTCTATAAAATAAACATAGATATTCATTCATACAAAGATTACTTCATCTAAATAGTTAAACAAAGTGATTAACACAAGATTACTGCACTTATCATTTATATCATCGATACATACATGATTGGAAGAAAAGCATACTATAAACAACCAATAGTGGAATGCATAAAGGATGCTGTTAAAACACATATATATATGCGATAATAGCAAGAGCGATCAAATGACAATTCATATGACAAGAATGCATCCAGACATAGATAATAGTACCATATGAGCTACTAATCAATCCCAATATCAATCGCTATTTGAAATTCTTCCTTCAATGCATAAATGCTTTCAAACAAAGAAAGTAGTGCACATTTGTATAAAAGCTTCCTTATCAAAATCAGAATGATTGGTCCAGTTTCATAAAAGAATATCC
>APFE030033428.1:179550-251589 GCA_000404065.3 Pinus taeda
TGCAACTTCAGGGTTTAAGTCATATACAAAACTTTATGACCCTTTCTAAATGCATGAAAGGGTCTATAAATACTACTAAACTAAAAAATCTATGAAACCAAAATCCTACTTAATTGGTATCAATTAATAATAACTATCTTCTTGGCAGCGATCTAGCAGTCGGCGATGTGAATCATCACTCAGGTTGTTTACCTTTAAACCTGAGTTGGCTTATCGCAAGCATTGGCTCCACTTTGGGTGGTCTGTTGAGGCGAGAACTGAGTTGGGCAGCAAAGGTGGCATCCTGAATATCGGGGATAATATACCCGATCGCATCTGTGAGGCATTTGAGGGCGACTCTCTGGCTGTGCGGCTTCACTAAAAAGAACCAATAGGCATCCCATGTCAAGCTGTTAATTACCGCGATTAACCTTCCATTTTTCTCCAGCTATGGGTAACATGACTGCTCCAATATCTTCGTTGCTGTTAATTTGCCTGGAGTACATTGAGAAATCATGTTAGACAAGTAAAGAGTATTATTAACCAATTCAACCAAATTACTAGTGGTTGTCTTGCATTTTGAAATCGCTCTTTCTGCCTTCATTAACTGTGATTTCCATTCTGTAAATAATATTTCTTTGTGCGATTCTAGAATCCTTGGTAGGTTAGCTGCCTGTCCCTGATGGATATCTTGCCATTCCAGAAAATTTGTTAATGTTTCTTCAGCTTGATCCAAATCTGTCCTTGCCTTTTCTACTTTCTCCCTTATGGATGCCGCTAAGTCGCATAATGGTTCTGCCTTGGTGATTTGTTGACACAAAAGCTTCATTTGATTTATCAATCCCTTGTTTAATTGAAATGCCTCTGTTTTGAATTCATTTATCTGTGGGAGCTTCTTTGTTTGCTCAAGTTGAGCTGATAATTGAGCAATCTGCTCATCTTTGGATTTTAGCATTTGCTCATTTGATGCTTTTAGTTGCGCCAATGCCTCGGATAGCTCCTTTTTCTTTTGGACTGCACTGTTGTCAATCCTCTGTTTTTCTTCCTGCAATTGTTTAGTCAACTGATTGTTTATTTGATGCTGTACTAGCAATTTCTGTTCTGCCTGCTCTGCCTTTTGCTGCGCTTCCGATAATTGTGCTTGTAGCGAAAAGATATCCTGATCTTTTGTCTTCAATAAACTGCTCACCTCCAATGCTTTGTCTATTGTCGCCGCCGAATAAGCTCCAGCATATTGCGATAGCTTTGTCAAATCATCAGAGGGGTCAAATTCCTCTTTCCATAGCACATTGCTTGTTACTGTTTGTTCTGGGAATAAAGAAGGTTGATCAGTCCTTCTCCTCTTCCTCTGTCGTTTTACTACAGCTTTATGCCTTGGGCTATAGAAGACATCCAAGGGAGGAATCTCTTCAATCTGCAAAATGACTTCGCTGGAAGGATCCTTTGGGATTATTTCCACTTCTTTTGATTTGGGTGGGTCGTTGGTTTCACCTGAAACCTACTTTGAAGTCGCCTCTTGTGTACTGACTTCTTTTGAAGTCTCATCATCTTTAGAGTATTCCAGATTGCCGATAATCGAATTAAATTGCTGCCATTCCTAGAGCAATTTCGGATCAATCTGTGTATCTTCATTTACATTTAAACTGCTCTGTTCTTGCTCTTTCGCCTGGGTCTCTTCTTGTCTTTGCTCATGCACTTCCCCCTGTTGCTTTGATGTAACAGGGGGTTCTTTATCAAGTCGCTGCTCAGGCTCGCTTGATTCTGTTGTTGGAGTCGTCGCTAACAGATCTAGAGGCAGAGTTTGCAACATCTGCTCTCTAAGTCTGTTGAATTCGACTAGCCCTTCATCTTTGTATTCAATTATGGCGAGTGATTTAACTTGATACATTGACTCAGCCGATGCGAACAAGTCCTCAAATCTATCTTCTTTATGCTCGAACTTGGTCAATTTGGCCTGTTCGAGTGCATTATAGGCAACTTTGTTTGGATCAAATCGCCTGCTTGGTAGAGTTTCCAGGGTTAATGAATTTATTTTCTCAGCTTCTTTCTCTGCATGTTTGAAATCATGTAGAGTATAGATACCAATTCTCAAAGGAAAAGAGGGCTAGACGTGCTTCTTAGCTTTCTTCAGAGTTTGTGTAACCCCATTGGAGATGATTTGATAGGTTATTTCCCTGGCCAGTAGTTTATCAGGGATGTAAAGAGGAAGAACGTGGGGTTTGGCTTGACTGCCAAAAACTCTGATATAAGTGAAATTTTCCTCCCCGAACCAACTCCCTATGGATGTTAAATCAATCCCTGCTTGGTAGGAAATCTTAGGGGCAGGCTTATTGAAAATAGAATGATGAATGGGCAACATGAAGCCGTTGCAGATTTGATACAAATGGTGTTTGTAGTTTGTTTTCCACAACTTTTGATGGTATATGTGAACGGGTGTGGGGTCTTGCGATGTCCACCTCCATCCGAGCACAGGAAATTCAGAATTAAAACACAAAACATCTAATATATAGGCACTGTAGTAAAATGGGGGAATGAACCTTTCGGTGACGCGGGACTTTATCTAAAATCAAGAACTGTGGATGCTAACTTATCGGACAGTATATTTGCCCAATCCATTATTTCACCACTACATGCCGCCTCCATTAAGGGGACCATTTCTATGGTAAAATTGGCAAAATCATGTAATCCCCACAACCTGCACATCATTATCCCAGCATAGCAATAAGGAGAGCATAGAGAATCGACCGAGTACTTACCCGAAGATTCGTGCTTGTTCTTTGCTGGATTTTGTCTCCAACCCTGAATGGGTTCGAATTCAGTCTCATTCTCAGCTCGGAATTTCTCCAGAAATGTCGTGTTATATTTCTTCTCTGCCACCGGTAAATGATACATTTGCCTTAAATCCTCGGCTTGAAAGGAACCGAAAATTCTCCCATCTCTGGTGCTGAAAGTTCTGTCGGTAATTGGGATTTCCTGAATTGCCCATCTAACCACATCTGTATATGGGAGGATTTTCTCTCGAGCCGCTATTCGATGAAGAAAAGAGTTGGCTAAATCCCTTAGATTAGCCTCGGATTTGCTAGTGCTGTCAGCTGAGACTTGTATTGCTGTCACCCTTGGTTCTTCGGCTTCGATCAAATTATAGGTGCCTTGCCAAGTAGTTCTGGCAAGTCCTAGGCACGTAGTATCCGATATTAGTCCTTTCTTTTTAGTGTTTGGATCAACGACAGGTTGCCCTATGGCCAGCGAAGCGGAAGCCATTGTGGTTTTCTTGGACTTCTTCCCCATTCTGCTTGAATCTGTTACTTCGGAAGAATTCTGCACAGAGATGATAATGGACATAATACAGAAAATGATAGTGTGAATCGAATATGACTGAGATATATATCGATGAATGCATGGCGAACGATTAACTTAAGGTGGCCTCGGATAAAATCTGTAAAAAGATCTCAGGCTTACTGTTTCATTAAATGGCCGTTAAGACCTGTCAATCCTATCAATGCCCGTCAATTCGATTAATGGCCGAATGATTTATTTGAAGTGTGCCTTGGATGTTTTGGCGGTTGAGCGCGGATGAATGGCTCTTCGGAAGTTAAGGCTTTTAATACAAATAAATCGTATTAAACCTGCTTTAAGATTTTCTTTGAAAACTACACTTTTGGCTTTATCGCAATCGGGCGTCGGGGGAAATCGTAAATCATTATACTGGTTCTGTTTGGGATTCCCGATCGCCGATAGCGATATCGCATCGCGTCGGGAGTATCGAGTGGGACACTTTAAAAGCATGCATAGTATGATCGCCGATTGCCGATAGCGATATCGCATCGCGTTAGAGCAAAAGGGAGATTTATTGCGCTAGTTCATTATCGTCGATATTCGATAGCCTATTTCGCATCAGAGAAAACCAATGGATCCTTAAGTTGTGTTTCCTTTGTCATTGCGATATGCGATCTTGCGATTGCTTTATTGCAATGATAAAAGATTAATTATCTATATGTAAGGCCTTTGATTGGTTCATTCAAAAAGTTTTGGTAATGTTTTATTTTATTTTTTCGGACCTTTTTGAATAAAATTAAATTGATGCCAAATTAAATTAAAATTAAAAAGGGACCCATTTCATATTATAGTTTTGGGATAATAATGATATGAAATGGGGGGGTTGTTGTAGGGCACAACAATTGGCGATTCACTGGAAGAAACAGTTATCTCTGAAAAGTATAGAGATACTTAAACTTTTTCAAAATAGAAATTTCATCAAAAGGGAAAAATTCTAATATAACTAGGTATACTTGCATTCCAAACAAAATGAAACTTTCTTTGCTAATTCCCTCTCTTGTTTAAAATTAGATACATTCTAAATTTTGAATTGGCCTCTATTGGTTGATAATGATAAAACAGAAAACCTTTCCAAATCAGCTTTTAAAATTAACTCCTTTGTCATAGGTAGAGCCTCTGCTGCCAGCAAACGTTCATAATTTCGATAGGGATACCTTTTAACCATGTCATCGTCTATTGTCCCATTCACCTTAGAGCATGATTAACAAAATGAATTCAAAACTTGTTTTTCACATTTTGTATTTCTTTTCTATTTTCTGTTATTTTTGTAAGATAAAAAGCCATTTCCCTGGTTTGGTGGCCAACTGAGTGACAATGCCATTCACTGGTAGTAATCTAACCAAACAAGCTGGCTCGTGATGAGACCCCTTGTCTTACAATTGAAGCCATTACCCTGTTTTGGTATGCAGTATTGGTAATGTCGGCTAAACTATTTCCCTATGAACATGGTAAGCAGGCTTGTAATAAGACCTCTTATCTTTTATATCCAATATTCTTAGAATTGCATTCTGAGTAATCACAAGCTTTGGTGAGTGGGATAGACAATTTTATCCTTAAGAGTAAATGTATGACAAGGTAAGAGTTGAAGATGCTGAAATTGGATTAGTTCCTATTTTGATATTGATAACCTTTCTGTGACCAATTTGAAAACCTAAAATGATTTACAATATTTCTAAACTTTGAGAGGTGTTCACTAAGATTGCAGTGTGGTTTCAGAATGCAATTATATCTAATTTCCTAGAAATCTTCCCTTTTGTTTAAGACTTCTATTATTTTAAAAGTAAATATTACTCTACTTGTTTTAAACAACTCTTTAAGTACAGCAAAGGTCAATGGAAGATACCTCACAACTTTATTTTCTAATGCTCCTACAAACTCCAAAAATGTTATTTAAAAGGAGAAGGGGTTACCTCTTCAATTGAAGAATTTCTTTAAGATAAGGCCATTAACAGGGAGAGAATCTTTCAACCCTGATAAATCTTGTAATATGAAGGTCGAATGGCCTATCTTTTCACAGATCTGAAATGGTCCAAGCCACATCTTCTGAAACTTGGTGTGTTTTCCCTTATCTTCATTGGCTTTGTCCCATTTCAGAACTAAATCACCGACTTGAAATTGTTTTGAACCGGATGAAAGTGAATCAAATGATGACTTGATGATCTGTTGATGTTTCGCATGAGTGACTTTGGCTTTTTCTCTTTCTTCTTCTAATTTTAGAATTTGGTCATGTCTAAGTTGTAAAGAAGAAGAAGGGCTTTCTTCAATAAATTGAACTAGGGCTAGAGAAGGGAGGACAAGATTTGTTGGTAGCACTGCTTCTTTTCCATACACAATTTTAAACGGGGAAGAACCTATAGAAGCTTTTTGTGTTATCCTATCAGCCCATAATGCAAATATTAAAGATTTGTGCCAGTTCTTATGATTCTGTTCGATTGTTCGCTTAATAATTTTAATCAGATTTTTATTTGTAGATTCTACTAAACCATTTCCCTGGGGATAATAATTAGTAGAGTATTTGAGTCTAAATCCTCTATTAATTGCAAAATCAAACATAGCATTGCCTGAAAAGTAAGATGCATTATAAAAAACAAGAGCATTCGGGACACCAAACCTGGTAATGATGAATTGGTCTATGAATTCAATAATAGCTTCAGAGTTTGTTGTCTTTAAAGGAATTTCTTCAACCCACTTGGTAAAGTAATCAGTAGCGGTAAGGATATACTTATGTTGTTTGGAAGAATGTGGAGTAATTTCTCCAATGATGTCCAATCCCCATTGCTCGAATGGTTGTTCAATGTTGACTGGTTGCAAAGGGAAACCTGATTTCCTTTGTCTTCCACTAGAAGTCTGGCAATTTCGACATTTCCTTACATATTCATGAGCATCTCTAAACAGAGTGGGCCAATAGTATCCAACATGGATGACTTTGTGAGCTATTGTATCAGCTCCAAAGTGGCCTCCTGCCGGTCCATCATGTAATTCCTGCAAAACCTTTTGTGCTTCAGTTTTTTCTAGGCATCTCAATAAAATTGAATCATAATTTTGCCTAAAAAGCACATCATCGATAATGGTAAAATTTTTTGCTTTCAATCTTTTGGCCATTTTTCAAATAAAATATTAAATCAGCATATTGTGATTCAAAGTTAGCGATACTTATCTGGTTGATCTCTTTGAATTGATCTGTATCACTTGATTCTGGAATGTTGGATGCTCCTGCCAACAACCTGCAAAAACCTTGGCCTCTAACAATCTTCGCTGGTTTAATTTGTAGGTCGTATTCTTGAAGTGCTGTTACCCAGTTGGCCATTTTTTCTCCCAATTCTCTTTGGATTAATAGTTGCCTTACTGAAGAGAAGGGAACTATAAATTTTGTATGGGCTTTTAAAATGAAGGGTCTATAATGTTTAACAGCTTTATATATAGCAAAGGCCTGTTTTTCTACTTCGGAGTAGTTTAGTTCAGCACCCTGAAGATTTGAACTATAGAATGAAATGGGTGCTTCCAAATTGTGATTGTTGATCTGTGTGAGTACTGCAGCATAAGAGATATCGGATGCGATAGTATACAATGTAAAATGATTAGAAAAATTAGGGGTATTTAAAGCGGGGGCATTGATTATTGATTGTTTGATCAATTCAAACGTTTCTTTTTCTGCCGATCCCCATTTAAAGACTGATTTTTTCTTAATCATAGTTTGAAGTGGCAAAATGATTTGAGAAAAGTCTGGAACGAATCTCTTAACAAAATTGATTTGGCCTAAAAATGACTGCATGGATTTCTTATTGTGAGGAAAAGGGGTTTCAGAGATTTCTTTGATCCTGTCCGGATCAATATAAATGCCATCTTTAGAAACAATAAAGCCTAGGAGCTTTCCTCGATCAAGAGCGAAAAAGGATTTTTTAGGATTAAGGGAAATACCATATTTCTTGCAGGTTGAAAGATTTGATTTAAATCATGCAAGTGATTGGATCTCTCTTTAGAAAATACAGTAATATCATCTAAGTAGACGACCACTATTCTGTTAATTAACCCTTTAAAAGCGATATCCATTGCTCTTTGAAATGTGGCTCCTGCATTAATAAGTCTGAAAGGCATTTTCTGATACGCATATGTTCCCCATTTTGTTCTGAGTGTGGTTTTGAGTCGGTCATCAGGATGGACCAAAATTTGATTATATCCTGAAAAACCGTCCAAAAAGGACATTAACTCTGAGCCTGCCACTGATTGGAGTATCTGCTCATAGTGGGTAATGGGAAGTTATCTTTTAAACTTGCCTTATTTAAATTTCTGAAATCGATACAAATCCTTATGTCGCCATTTTTCTTTCTAACTGGCACCATATTGGAGACCCAGTTTGAGTGCCGAACGGGAAAAATAATCTTAGATTTCAAGAGTTTATTGAGTTCCGATTTTATTTGACTCTCTAAGTTTGGATGTATTTTCCCCAACTTTTGTTGAACTGGTTTCTATTCGGGAAGCATCGGAATAGTATGCTGGATAATGGATGTATCATACATTTTTAGATCATCATATTTCCAAGCAAAAACATGTTTATTTTTGCGTAACAGTCTAATGAATGCTTCCTTTTCCTCCATGGAAAGTCCTAATCCTATATTAATGTTTTGAGGAGTTTGTTCGGTGCCAAGGTTTATCAATTCAAACCTTAAGGTAGAGCTCTGGAGCTTCGTATTGGACACAGGTTTAAACCTGTCTTTAATATCGTAAAGATCCTCAAGCTTCACCACATGCTTTGGGATTGAATTTTCTTCATGCTTACCTCGCATTTGAATATCATGTTCGTCTTCCTCAATGATTTGATTATCATAGGATTTTTCGGAGGTTAAACTGTAAAATGTCTTCATCGTGGTTGAATACTCTCCAACTAGTGACATTGTCAGGAACTGATGGCCTAAAAAGCAATTCTACTGAAAATCTATCTGGGCTATAGTCTTCGGAATGGAGGAGCTTGGAAGCGAAATTGGCTAGCAAATCGGCTGCTGAATTTTGAGACCTGGGAATGGAAGAAATATTGAATGCTAAAAAGTGGGAGGTGAGTTCTTGTACTAGCGATTGATAATGTTTGAGATGGTTCGAAAAGTAATGAATTGTATTCCTTACCTGCTTAACAATGATCTCAGAATCTCCAAACACTTTCAAGTATTGGACTTTGAGGCCAATTGCTTTATATAATCCTTGGACTAATGCTTCGTATTCAACTGTATTATTTGTGCATTCAAACTCTAGCCTGCAGGACATCATTGTTTTTTCTCCTTGTGGGCTAACCAAAATACATCCCGCTCCTGATCCTTCACTAGACTTGAATCCATCAAAATATAAAGACAAAAATAAAGAATTATCTACAATCTTACTTACAAAATTCTCAGTAACATTAACACATTTAGACCTTTCAGTCTACGAAAAGTTTTCAATTTGTGATGTGAAATTGTTTACCAAGAAAGGAGATGATTGGGCAATATAATTGCCGAAAAATGATTCAGAAGAATAATTTCCTAAGATATTGTTATTAAATGCAATTGGTTGATTTTCTTGTCCAAATTCTGTAACAGTGTGGGTCATATGTTTCTCCCAATCGATCTTTATTTGATTCGGCTTACCCTTATAGGGGAGCCACATATGGGACCAATCGGTGGAAATATACCCATGGAGCTTTTCTGACCAATCCCTGCTTAAAATTAACCCATAAAACTCAGGTATATCAGCGATTAGGATATCAATCCTTTGAACTACTCATGGATCCGTCGATAACCTGATTGTAACATAATTTATTTCCTCTAAAACTTGAACTTTAGTTCTATCTAACTACAGAATGTGAATTGAAGATTTATGGGGTTCTATGTTTAGTTTAGAACAAACTGAAGCAGGCATTATATTAGATGACGCCCCAGAGTCAATTAAGCAGTTATGTAGATTTCGATTGTAAATTTCATATGTTAAGAGGAAAGGAGGAGTATGGGAATTTGATCTATCTCCAATTAGAATTGTATCAGTTGCCTCAATTCTACCAGAAGGTGGTTGTCCTGAATCGCTTGCAGCTTTAGTACTGGGAAGAGGTGAAGAAGGAACTGCATTGAGTTCTTTGAGAATAATTTGTGATGTTTTAAATTTAGTGATCAAACATGGTGATGTTTGCTTAGTTTTCTTCATGTCATCAACAATATTAATTCATTGAATCAGACTACCAATGTCTTAGATGACAAAGGTATATTGGAGGATGACGGCTGATTCTGAGATACTGTTGCGGCTGGCTTCCTTGTGGGTACCTTTTCCTTTGTAGTATTGGTACCAGCACTCCTTTTCTTTGGATTTGCTTGAATAGGTTCAGGAGTAGCTTTACTCCTGGTAGTCACGGGAAAGGCTTCTTGCTCAGCGTCAGTATCGAAATTAGGGAGTATAAAGTCCCACATTCCATGGAATTCAACGACTTCCTCTTCTTCTAATTCATCGGAGGGTGTAATTGTTTCTTCTTCTTCTTCTTCCTTAGGATCCGAATCTGCATAGGATATGACATTTTGAGGCTTGGACTCAGGTTTTTTGAAATTCCTAGAAGGTTTCTTTGTTGAGGACTCTGCTACTTGCTTCTTAATCTCAACCATTTCATTTGACATGGTTTTAAGGACTTTTTGAAGGCCCTCCATGTCGTATGGATCCTTAGTGATATTTTTCTTTGAATCATCCTTAAAAGACACTTTTTTGGATTTTCGTTCCTCTAGAGCAGTTTTCTTTTCCACAGCGATTACACTTTTTTCGACAGTAAGGGCTTCTTTCATGTTTTCGGCTAATGTAGGTTGTTTATCCCTATCCACAAAAATGGCTATGTTTAAGGGTAAGGCTGTAATATACCATTCGCTTCTAACTTGTTCGCTTGGCTTATCATTGGTAGGGATTTTGTTCAAGAGTTTGTTAAATCGAGAGCTAAACTCCTTAATGGGTTCTCTTGACTCGATCCTTAGATTGGAAAGGTCATGGATGAGTGTAGCCAAGGGTCTATCATCGCCGTATTTGGTAAGAAATTGTTCCTGAAAGATATTCCAACTGGTGATGGATCCAGCAGGTAAGGAAAAATACCAAGATCCTACGGATCCTTGTAATGTATAAGGGAACAATCTAACTACAACATCTTCTTCTGTTACTCCCTTCAAATTGACTGAAAACATGAAATTATTTATGTGTTTCTCTGCTGACGTTCCAGCATCTGGATTGAACTTTGGTAACCATTTCTTAGGGTAATCGGGTAATGGATGTAAAGGCGCAGGCATGGTGACTACACCAGGACTTCTCCATGGTCTTTGAGCCATTTTGGGAGTACCAATGATTGCCTGTGGTGTTCCAGGTGCTTGGGGGGGAGGTGGAAATGAAGACTGAAAGGATTGTGATGTTGGAGGTGAAGTCCCTTGGTGAACAATAATATGTAATGGTGAAGTGGGTGTTTGACTTCGCACAGGTGATGATGAAATGGAAGATGATGGAGAAAAGGTGTCACTACTAGAACCTTTAGCGTTCTTTTTAATCCTTTTCCTTTCGGGCAAAGGAAACTCAGGTGGTTCAATACCTAGTTTTTCGCTTTGAAGTCTGGTAAGGTGAGGAGGTAAGTGGAATTGCGAAGTTTGACTGCCTTGTGATACTCCAGATCTAGGAGGTGAAATCGAGAAGCCTTGAAGTTTCTGGATGATAGATTGAACTTCAGGGAACTCCAGACTTAAGTGTTCTGAAATATGATGAGGTTGAGCAGTAGTGGTTGATCCTTCCTCTTCTCGTCTGGATACCGATGATTCAGGGTGCAAACGAGAGGTCCGAGGAGAGGTGGAGGGTGATTTACTCTGTGAATGGTCTGTAGGTTTTGGCTTACTCGCCATTCATAGCGGATGCCCTCCTTCTAGCGCCAGAAATGTTGATGCTTCGAAAATCGCTGCAACAACATTGGGGGATAACCACCCAGTCCGGACCTTAATACAACTCCTTTTCCGTTTGGGATGGTGGCTCCGGCTGGATATAATGGGACCAGTTTCCCAATAGTGAATAAAAGGGGTGGATGAGTGATGGGTTGTATGTTCTAATGATAGGCGAATAACTTAATCTATCAACAAAATAAGAGAACTAATACTAATCCCGGGAACAATTATTCTTTGAAAATGCAGCGTTTGATGGTCTTTGTCTATTGACAGGCACATAGATGACTCTGTAAAATAAACATAGATATTCATTCATACAAAGATTACTTCATCTAAATAGTTAAACAAAGTGATTAACACAAGATTACTGCACTTATCATTTATATCATCGATACATACATGATTGGAAGAAAAGCATACTATAAATAGCCAATAGTGGAATGCATAAAGGATGCTGTTAAAACACATATATATATGCGATAATAGCAAGAGCGATCAAATGACAATTCATATAACAGGAATGAGTCCAGACATAGATAATAGTACCATATGAGCTGCTAATCAATCCCAATATCAATCGCTATTTGAAATTCTTCCTTCAACGCAGAAATGCTTTCAAACAAAGATAGTAGTGCACATTTGTATAAAAGCTTCCTTATCAAAATCAGAATGATTGGTCTAGTTTCATAAAAGAATATCCCTGAAGTACAATAGTGCAACTTCAGGGTTTAAGTCATATACAAAACTTTACGACCCTTTCTAAATGCATGAAAGGGTCTATAAATACTACTAAACTAAAAAAACTATGAAACCAAAATCCTACTTAATTGGTATCAATTAATAATAACTATCTTCTTGGCAGCGATCTCGCAGTCAGCGATGTGAATCATCACTCAGGCTGTTTTCCTTTAAACCTGAGCTGGCTTATCGCAAGAATTGGCTCCACTTCGGGTGGTCTGTTGAGGCGAGAAGTGAGTTGGGCAGCAAAGGTGGCATCCTGAATATCGGGGATAATATACCCGATCGCATTTGTGAGGCATTTGAGGGTGGATCTTTGGCTGTGCGGCTTCACTAAAAAGAACCAATAGGCATCCCATGTCAAGCTGTTAATTCCCGCGATTAACCTTCCATTTTTCTCCAGCTCTGGGTAACATGACTACTCCAATATCTTCATTGCTGTTAATTTGCCTGGAGTACATTGAGAAATCATGTTAGACAAGTAAAGAGTATTATTAACCAATTCAACCAAATTAATAGTGGTTGTCTTGCATCTTGAAATCACTCTTTCTGCCTTCATTAACTGAGATTGCCATTCTGTAAATAATATTTATTTGTGCGATTCTAGAATCCTTGGTAGGTTAGCTGCCTGTCCCTGATCGGTATCTTGCCATTCCAGAAAATTTGTTAATGTTTCTTTGGCTTGATCCAAATCTATCCTTGCCTTTTCTACTTTCTCACTTATGGATGCCGCTAAGTCGCATAATGGTTCTGCCTTGGTGATTTTCTAACACAAAAGCTTCATTTGATTTATCAATCCCTTGTTTAATTGAAATGCCTCTGTTTTGAATTCATTTATCTGTGGGAGCTTCTTTTTTTGCTCAAGTTGAGCTGATAATTGAGCAATCTGCTCATCTTTGGATTTTAGCATTTGCTCATTTGATGCTTTTAGTTGCGCCAATGCCTCAGATAGCTCCTTTTTCTTTTGGACTGCACTGTCGTCAATCCTCTATTTTTCTTCCTGCAATTGTTTAGTCAACTGATTATTTATTTGATGTTGTACTAGCAATTGTTGTTTTGCCTGCTCTGCCTTTTGCTGCGCTTCCGATAATTGTGCTTGTAGAGAAAATATATCCTGATCTTTTGTCTTCAATAAACTGCTCACCTCCGATGCTTTGTCTATTGTCGCCGCCGAATAAGCTCCAACATATTGCGATAGCTTTGTCAAATCATCAGAGGGGTCAAATTCCTCTTTCCATAGCACATTGCCCGTTACTGTTTGTTCTGGGAATAAAGAAGGTTGATCAGTCCTTCTCCTCTTCCTCTGTCGTTTTACTACAACATTATGCCTTGGGCTATAGAAGACATCCAAGGGAGGAATCTCTTCAATCTGCAAAATGACTTCGCCGGAAGGATCCTTTGGGATTATTTCCACTTCTTTTGATTTGGGTGGGTCTTTGGTTTCACCTGAAACCTGCTTTGAAGTCGCCTCTTGTGTATTGACTTCTTTTGAAGTCTCGTCATCTTTAGAGCATTCCAGATTGCCGATAATCGAATTAAATTGCTGCCATTCCTGGAGCAATTTCGGATCAATCTGTGTATCTTCATTTACATTTAAACTGCTCTGTTCTTGCTCTTTCACCTGGGTCTCTTCTTGTCTTTGCTCATGCACTTCCTCTTGTTGCTTTGATGTAACAAGGGGTTCTTTATCAAGTCGCTGCTCAGGCTCACTTGATTCTATTGTTGGAGTCGTCACTAACAGATCTAGAGGCGGAGTTTGCAACCTCTGCTCTCTAAGTCTGTTGAATTCGACTAGCCCTTCATCTTTGTATTCAATTATGGCGAGCGATTTAACTTGATACATTGACTCGGCTGATGCGAACAAGTCCTCAAATCTATCTTCTTTATGCTCGAAGTTGGTCAATTTGGCCTGTTCGAGTGCATTATAGGCGACTTTGTTTGGATCAAATCACCTGCTTGGTAGAGTTGCCAGGGTTAATGAATTTATTTTCTCAACTTCTTTCTCTGCATGTTTGAAATCATGTAGAGTATAGATACCGATTCTCAAAGGAAAAGAGGGCCAAATGTGCTTCTTAGCTTTCTTCAAAGTTTGTGTAATCCCATCGGAGATGATCTGATAGGCTATTTCCTTGGCCAGTAGTTTATCAGGGATGTAAAGAGGAAGAACGTGGGGTTTGGCTTGACTGCTAAAAAATCTGATATAAGTGAACTTTTCCTCCCTGAACCAACTCCATATGGATGTTAAATCAATCCCTTCTTGGTAGGAAATATTAGGGGCATGCTTATTGAAAATAGAATGATGAATGGGCAACATGAAGCCATTGCAGATTTGATACAAATGGTGTTTGTAGTTGGTTTTCCACAACTTTTGATGGTATATGTGAACGAGTGTGGGGTCTTGCGACGTCCACCTCCATCCAAGCACAGGAAATTTAGAATTAAAACACAGAAAATCTAATATATAGGCACTGTAGTAAAATGGGGGAATGAACCTTTCGGTGACGCGGGACTTGGATCTAAAATCAAGAACTGTGGATGCTAACTTATCGGACAGTATATTTTCCCAATCCATTATTTCACCACTACATGTCGCCTCCATTAAGGGGACCATTTCTATGGTAAAATTGGCGGAATCATGTAATCCCCACAACCTGCACATCATTATCCCAACATAGCAATAAGGAGAGCATAGAGAATCGACCGAGTACTTACCCGAAGATTCGTGCTTATGCTTTGCTGGATTTTGTCTCCAACCCCGAATGGGTTCGGATTCAGTCTCATTCTCAGCTTGGAATTTCTCCAGAAATGCCGTGTTATATTTCTTCTCTGCCACCGGTAAATGCTACATTTGCCTTAAATCATCGGCTTGAAAGGAACCGGAAATTCTCCCATCTCTGGTGCTGAAAGTTCTGTCGGTAATTGGGATTTCCTGAATCGCCCATCTAACCACATCTGTATATGGGAGGATTTTCTCCTGAGCCACTATTCGATGAAGAAAAGAGTTGGCTAAATCCCTTAGATTAGCCTCGGATTTGCTAGTGCTGTCAGCTGAGACTTGTATTGCTGTGACCCTTGGTTCTTCGGCTTCGATCAAATTATAGGTGCCTTGCCAAGTAGTTTTGGCAAGTCCTAGGCACGTAGTATCTGATATTAGTCCTTTCTTTTTAGTGTTTGGATCAACGACAGGATTCCCTGTGGCCGGCGAAGCGGAAGCCATTGTGGTTTTCTTGGACTTCTTCCCCATTCTGCTTGAATCTGTTACTTCGGAAGAATTCTGCACAGAGATGATAATGGACATAATACAGAAAATGATAGCGCGAATCGAATATGACTGAGATATATATCGATGAATGCATGGCGAACGATTAACTTAAGGTGGCCTCGGATAAAATCTGTAAAAAGATCTCAGGCTTACTGTTTCATTAAATGGTCGTTAAGACCTGTCAATCCTATCAATGCCCGTCAATTCGATTAATGGCCGAATGATTTATTTGAAGCGTGCCTTGGATGTTTTTGCGGTTGAGCGTGGATGAATGGCTCTTCGGAAGTTAAGGCTTTTAATACAAATAAATTGTATTAAACCCGCTTTAATATTTTCTTTGAAAACTACGCTTTTGGCTTTATCGCAATCGGGCATCGGGGAAAATCATAAATCATTATACTGGTTCTGTTTTGGATTCCCGATCGCCGATACCGATATTGCATCGCGTCAGGAGTACTGAGTGGGACACTTTAAAAGCATGCATAGTATGGTGGTTGATTGCTGATAGCGATATCGCATCGCATCGGAGCAAAAGGGAGCTTTATTGCGATAGCCTATTTCGCATCGGAGAAAACCAATGGATCCTTAATTTGTGTTTCCTTTGTCATTGCGATATGCAATCTTGCGATCGCTTTATCGCAATGATAAAAGATTAATTATCTATATGTAAGGCCTTTGATTGGTTCATTCAAAAAGTTTTGGTAATGTTTTATTTTATTTTTTCGAACCTTTTTGAATAAAATTAAATTGATACCAATTAAAATTAAAATTAAAAAGGGACCCATTTCATATTATAGTTTTGGGATAATAATGATATGAAATAGGGGGGTTGTTGTAGGGCACAACAGAACCCAAGGTAGGGGTTTTGCACCAAATGGGATTTGGGCCAACACCATGAAAAATTTGAGCATGAGAAAATTTGAGGTGATAGAGCTTGGTGTGTTGATTCCAACGCTCCCAAGATCACTGAAATTAGAGCTCTAGAAAGGACAGAATGTGGGACTAGAGACATGTCTCTTCAAATGAATTCATGGATCCCTCTTTATGTGTATATATAGAGGTGCAGTGGAAGACATATTCCTCATCCAAGAGCATCAAATACCACAATACATATTTGGAATTAGGCTGAGCTCTAGAAAGGATAAAATGTGGGACTAGAAGGACTGTTTTGGAGAGTATTTGATCCTCAATAGTGCCGAGACACCACAATAAGGAGGCTGCAAGCTTAGAGGTAAGTTCTGGCCTATTTTTTGTGGGCATTTTATATGATTTTAGGTTCGAATTGAGCATAAGAGACAACTACAGTAGAGAAAGGATGTTAGGGACTGTTTGAGGGTGGTTTAGGGTATTACCTCTGTTTATGAGGCCGTAAGAGACTGAAGTAGGCCACAAGCCTTATTGTTCCTAGAACGGGGATAAGTGAAGGTTTAAGGATTGAATAGGGGTCTCAAGGGACAATTTCATAAAGGAGGAAACTCACAGAACTAAGCCACAACAAGTGAAGGAGGTTTCTGAGAAGAAGAGAGGAGTTGTTGCAACATGTATTGATTCCCTAGCTAGAACCAATTCTACAATAGTCAAACATATCCATGAAAAAGGTATGTATTGATTGTGTTTGGTTTATTTGATGTGTGGGATCGTGTCCTAGTTTGGATTAGAGTATTGCATCGTGTGGAAGCCATGTATTGGAGTTGACTTGGGTGGCGAGAAGACTTCAATTAGGAGCTTATTTTGGAGTGAAGTATTGGCCATCATTGGTCTAGTGGAGGGTAGTGTGTTGATAGCCCAAAGTAGCCCTATACACGATATCTTGAAGTGACGAAGAGGAGGTAAAGGTTGGGTGAATTTTGGTTCTAAAGTGTAGTGCCTTGATGGAAAAAGGTGACTACTACCCTAGCAGTTTGGAGCTCAGGAATTAGGCCTACCTAGTGAGCAGATTAGATCAAGCCGTGTACATGCTACAAAAGTGACTTGCAACATTGTTAGTTGGAAGCCCTCCTGGACTCTCAATGTGTTGTCCTTAGAAGGACTAAGGGGTAGCTAGTGATCAATATGGGAACAAAGGACCGATAGGAGAAGATACGCCATCGAGTCCATGCAACATGTCTTTCATTGTATCTTGTATATCATAGACTCTTGTATTATTCAGATTTGGTTTAGGGTTTAGGGTTTAGGGTTTGGTAGCATCAGAGATTTTAATATTCTAACCTAGTCCCAAGATCGTGGAAATTAAAAATGGTATCAGAGTGTGTCTCAACTACTTTGTAAGTGAGTGAATCAGAGTTATGCACAACAAAGTACAACTTAAGAAGGAGTTTGGTCACATTGTAGGTGACAATTTCAAAGTTGTAGGTTGGAAACGGTATGAGGATAGGCTGGAAGGGTTGTCCAACTATAGTGCATGTTAGGAAATAATCAAGTTGGTCTTGCAGGTTAACAGGATTTTGGAGTTCATCGAGAAAGCTATCAAGAATCCAATTGACCTGAAGAAGCTAGAAGTCTACAAAGATTTGGATATAAGGGCAGGATCGATCATCCTAGATGGTGTGAAGGATGCCCTAATACCTCATTTGTCCAAGAAGAACACTCCACATGAGATGTGGATGGCTCTTCAAAATTTGTTTCAAAATAAGAACGCGAATCGGGTATTGGTATTGGATGAAAGGTTGAAGTCCACCAAGATAATAAAGGGTGAATGTGTGACTTCATATTTGAAGACATTGTGTGAGGTCAAAGATGAGCTTACTATCATCAGTGTGACTATTTCAGATGGAGATATGGTGAGCATTTCCTTGAAAGGGTTCACTAAGGAATGGAAGCCCTTCATAAAAGGGATTATTGCTAGAGAGAAGTTGGTAGACTGGAATAGGTTGTGCGACGACTTCATTCACAAAGAGTTGCAAGATGAGGATCTTCATTGAAAGAAGAGGACTTTCAATGATGGCGTGGAACTTGCAGTGCGAATGAAGGGTACGCAAAAGAAGGACTTGAGTAAGGTAAAATGTTTCAACTGTTGTGAGATGGGTCATTTTTTGTCGAGATGTCTAATGAGGAAGAAGCGAGATGACGAGAAAAAGAAAGGAAAGTAGGTCATTGATGTTGCCACTTCAACTGAGAGAGATGATCTTACCAAGATATTAGAGGAGGAGGACTTTTCTATGATGTCATATTTCTTGAAGGGTACTGTTGATGAGGATGGATGGTAAATGAGCAGTGGTGCGATGAAACATATGACAAGATCACATGAGTTTTTTTAGACTCTTGCTGAATGGGACTCGAAGTTGCACACGGTGTTGGGCGACAAGAGTCAGAGGGAGATCCAAGGATTGGGAGTTGTTCCATTCAAGATGGATCCATGACATGTGATGCGAGTCTAGGATGTATTATTTCTACTAGGACTCAGATATAGCATGATTTCAGTCGCAGTGATCGAGAGGAAGGGGTTTGAGGTACTGTGCCAAGATGGGAAGGCAAGACAGAGGCCCAAAGGCTCTAAGTCTGATGGGATTGTACTCAGAGTTAGAGAGCATGGTTTATATAGGTTGATGGGCAATCCTATGGATCATGAGAAGCAGGTGTAGGTTCCAGTGAAGCAGAAGTAGGTGTAGGTGTAGGATTCAGAGGAGTAGGTACAAGTTTCCAAGAAGAAGGCACACCTTCCTGAGAAGAAGGTCTAGGTTCCAGAGACTCAGCAGGAATCAAGTTCGAGAGGGATATTGTAGATTCAGAGGGAGACTCTGCAGTCCAAGAAGGGCGCATGGTTAGTGGGGAGCAAGGGTGCTCCTACAACTTCCAAGAAGGAATCATGTAGAAAGTGGAAGATGTTACATGATAAGAAGAAGGAGGAGGATGCTTCTAGTGACAACGACACTTCCGAGAAGGGCGTAGTTCACAAAACAAGGATTTTTGTGATTGTGAGCACTAGGAGTTGGGTAAGTGTTGTGATAGTGATGATGATGTTGAGTTACTTCCTAGTCTTGGAAGTACCTCCCTCACTAAGAAGGAGTGTTTATTTGTGTAGCGTGGGAGGTACTACAAGCCATAGGGTTCGAGGTTTGGATGGAAAAGCACCACAAGAGTCACTTGTGGGCTTGGAATCCAAGGTAAGGGTTTTGCACTCATTGGAATTTGGGGAAAAACCATGAAGAATTTGAGCATGAGAAAAGTTTAGGTGATAGAGATTGGCGTGTCAATTCCAATGTTCCCATGATCACTCAAATCGGAGATCTAGAAAGGATCGAATGTAGGACTAGACACATGTATCTTCAAATGAATTCGTGGAGCCCTCTTTATGTGTACATATAGAGATGGAGTGGAGGACTTATTCCTCATCCAACAACATCAAATACCACAATAAATTTATAAAATTAGGCCGAGCTCTAGAAAGGACAGAGCATGGGACTAAAAGGATTGTTTTAGAGAGTATTTGATCCTCAACAGGGCTGAGACACCACAATAAGGAGGCCGCAAGCTTGGAGGTAAGTTTTAGGCTATTTTTATGGGAATTTTATATGATTGTAGGTTTGATTTGAGCATAAGAGACAACCGTAGTAGAGAAAGGGTGTTAGGGACTATTTGAGGGTGGTTTAGGTGAGGATATTACCTTTGTTTGTGAGGCTACAGGAAACTGAAGCAGACTGCAGACCTTGTTGTCCCTAGAATGGGGATAAGTGAAGGTTTAAGGATTGAACAAGGGTCTGAAGGGGCAACTTCATAAAGGAGGAAACTCAAGGAAATAAGTTGCAACAAGTGAAGGAGGGTTTGGAGAAGAAGAGAGGGGTTGTTGCATCATGTAATGACGCCCTAACCAAAACCAAATCTACAACAATCAAACAGATCCATGAACAAGTTATGTATTGATGGTGGTTGGTTGATTTGATGCATGTGACCATGTCCTTCTTTTTATCAAAGTATTTAAACCCGTGAAAGCCATGTATTGGATTTGACTTGGATGGCGAGAATAATTCAATTGGGAGAATATTTTGCAGTGAAGTATTGGGTATCATTGATCTAATGAAGGGAAGCGTGTTGATATCCCAAAGTAGCTGTAGACAAGCTATATTGAAGTGACAAATAGGAGCTAACGTTTGGGTGAAGTTTGGTGTCGAAGTGCAATGCCTTGATGGACAAAGGTGACTGTTAACCTAACAGTTTAGAGCTCAGGAATTAAGCCTACTCAAAGAGTAGATTGGATCAACCCGTGTACATGTTATAGAATTGATGTGCTACAGTGTTAGATGGAAACCCTCCTAGAGTCTTTATGTGTTTTCCTTTGAAGGACTAAGGGGAAACTAGTGAGTAGTGCGGGAGCAAAGGACCGATAGGACAAGATATGACATCGAGTTTGCACAACATGTTTGTCATTGTATATTGTATAACATAGATTGTTGTATTTTTCAGATTTGTTTTAATGTAACAAAGATTGGATTGTACATTATTATACAATATTTGTTAAAATTTGCGTATACTTATGTACATGTGATTTACTACTTTATATTTTCCATTGTGTAAAGTAGTTCTTGTTGAGATTCTTGGTGTGGTAGCGTTAGAGATTTTAAGATTCTAACCTAGACCCAAGATCATGGAAATTAAATAAAAACCATGTGCCCA
This sequence comes from Pinus taeda, assembly GCA_000404065.3. Lineage (NCBI taxonomy): Eukaryota > Viridiplantae > Streptophyta > Pinopsida > Pinales > Pinaceae > Pinus > Pinus taeda. Next base: position 200,386 of record APFE030033428.1, read on the forward strand.
AAACCACTAATGTTGAGTTAGTCAAATTTGACTCTTTCCTTGAGTCAATTTTACCTAAAAATACCCTCTTAAACCTTGAGTTTGGGCTTTCCAAACCAAATCCAGCCAAACTGACGAAGTGAGTTAGTCCCACTTACTCTAGCTCTTACCCCCCTCAAAAATTTTACCCATGGTATTTTCTAACATGACATGCCCCCTATCATTTAGGTCTAACATTAGAATTTACTAACAATTTCCTAGGGTTACACATGCCTTATGAGGTATTACAATAATATTCCCATTTACATGTAATAATTTTGACTACATTGTAATATTTTTTTCTTTTTTTCTCTCCTTATATGATCATACTCTTGCCTTGACACACTATGAGTGTCATGATTTCCTCTCTAGAGTTGAATTTCATGACTAGATTTGACCAGTGAAATGGTTATTTCATTTAAGTATTCCTTTAAACACTTTGTGTGCAACCACCGCCTATGATTTCTCTCTTTATGGATCTACACACCATTGCATTCCACTCTCACTACATGTAGCCAAGCCTTCGGTCTCTATAAACACAAACCTCCACCCTTATTTTGTACTATATATATAAAAAAAACACTGACCTTTAGAGAAAATCACATAATCAACCTCTTAATAGAATCATAACCATGTTAGCATTGAAGAGCACTATGGCTACCATAGCCAACCCGATGGTTGTCCTATTAACAATCACCAACCATTCCCTAGGTTATAGCTCGAATAGCTGATTCTCCACCATGGTTGTGGCCATAACCTTGGCCACTACGAGCATTAGAGAAGTTTTGAGGTGTAAAATAGGCCTCAAAACTTCATCTTTATAAGAACTAATAGGATTCAAGATGATGATGTCAACCATGGGGAATGATTCACGATTTTTGGAGTAAAAAGGTAAAGAGATTAAAAAATAAAAAAATAAGAAAAATATTTTTCCAATGGAAAGAGTAAGCAGCCCAGGAAATCATAGTAAGTCAATAAAATACATATCCAAATCCATATCAAGTATAGTGTACTAGAAATGTGAGAAGAAAGGAACCCTGATGAAAGACTGTAAATCTCAGAAGGGAAAAGGAGGAGATGTACACCAAGAGAACAATAATGAAGCAAATGTGACAAGTGATGTGTTGCAATATGATTCACTTCTTTCATTAGAGAATATTATTGATGCCTGGGTCGTATATTCAGGGGCCTCACTGTTGGAAATAATACTGAGAGGGGGGGTGAATTAGTATTATCTCGTCAATTATTTTCTTTTTCAAACCTAGAACATATATGCTACTTCAGTTAGAGAAAACCGCGTATATATGCAACTATAGATAAGGAAACCCGCGTATACCATACAAACTTATAATTTAAAATATTCTACAGATGTTGAACATTAATCTGTGCATCAGGATCATATAAAAAGTAACCAGGAACAGAAAAATAGAGCAGAAGCCAATCACACACAAGAACACAAGATATAAGGTGGAAACCCAATGTGGGTGAAAACCACCTGCTGCAATATGTCTCTATCTTTTCAATTAGAAACTTCTTTTTACAATGATTCTGTACTGATGCAGTCCTTTACCAGTATGTAGGCTGCTACCTGCAGAGAGCTACAACCCTCTCTCATTTTCCAGCTTCTCCTAGAAGGGAGCTACAACCCCCTTAGTTCTTGTACTAGTTGAGATACTAGTATGCAGGCTGCTACCTGCAAAAGGCTACAACCTTCTCTTCCTTCCAGGGACCACGTTTCATAAATTTTCAGACTGGATCCACAAATAACATCAATCAAACATCAAGAATTTCTGCATCAACCAATCACTTTTTCACCAATCAAAACTGAATCAAAATGAACACTTCTCTGACGACTATACCTAGATCATAATAACAGTAATCACACCCCACTTCTAAACCCAGAACATTGTAGCAATAAACAAAAGCAGCTAGAACATAAATCAAGAGATGTACACTACTTCACTATTCAGAAACCTATGTACATATCTATAAATTCATTCTTTCAAACATTCAGATATTAGTTAACCTAGATTATTAGATTTATAGATCAAGTGTGCGCCACATATCACAGATCAAAATCATATAGAGATACCACTATTCTAGCCTTAAGATTTTGACCCATCAATAGAACTTATCCTTCTCCTTGCGCTTAGGTTCCTTCTTCATTTATATCCAGATCTGCACCATAACCCAGTCATAGTATTCCAGATCTAGCACTTTATCAGATATTCAATAATTCATAAGATGCCTTGCCAAATGATCTCCTTCCTCTTTTATAGCCTTAGGCCTTTCACAATACCACAGACCAAAAACCATAACAATTCAATACCATGGACCCAATACTTGGGATCAACACTTTTGTATGCAATACCACAGACCAAAACCATAGGATAAAAAACTGTCGGACTAATACCATGAACCAATCATAAGATTTCCCATGTGCGTGCACTTTTCTCTGCATGAAAGTGCGTGAACTTTTCTCTGCATGAAAGGAACTTTTCTCTGCATGAAAGTGTGTGAAATTTTCTCTTCATGAAAGGAACTTTTCTCTGCATGAAAGTGTGTGAACTTTTCTCTACGTGAAAGGAACTTTTCTTTGCATGAAAGTGAGTGAACTTTTCTCTGCATGAAAGTGCGTGAAATTTTCTCTTCATGAAAGGAACTTTTTCTACATGAAAGTGCGTGAACTTTTCTCTGCGTGAAAGTCCATGAACCAGAAAATAACTTTGCTGCACTATAATTTATCATCTGAGATGAGTGGGTTACCATCAAGTACAACATATGTATCATAATGCCAACACCAATTGCGCTATCAGAGCCATTGTTTTTAAAAAAGTCTTGCTGACACTGTGAGAAAAGAAAAACATTTTTTTTGAGAAATTTGACAGCTTGAATCTAAAATTTTCTGTCAAAAGGTGATCATTAACTTGATTAAATTGTTTTTGCAGGAAGAAAACCATTGAAAATGTTGGATTGGGGAGAACAGGAGCATAATGATATTGATACTCAAGCAATAGATGATCCAAATTGATTGGAGGCTTTGAGGAACTATGGGCTCCTCAAGTTCTTTCTCACACCGGGGATGCGGGCTCAACTTGAATTGCTACGGTACCTGATTAGTCTCTAGGACATAAATTGGGAATTTTCATCATTGGTCACCAAGAAATAGAGTTGGAGACTTCAGACATTTATTTCATCACAGGACTGTCCCAAAGAGTGGAACCAGTCAAACTGTATGGGTCAAGGCTGATTGGGGCAAGTTTGTCCATGGTACTTTCGAAACATTTCCCAGAAGCTCTCAAATACAAAAGTGGCAAGATCGAGATTGTGACTGTTTGGGATATTGTGTTGAGAGTGTTACTATTGACCATCAATAGAGAGTGGATGGGTACCAAGCACCGCATGAGACTAACAAGTCAAAGTTTTTGGATGCTATCAAGTGCACAATGCCCACTATTTTTAACTGGTTGGAATCTATGAAAATCAACATGAAGTGCTAGCTATGAAAAGCTAAGTTGGGAAACCTGAAGCAATTTTGCTTTGGGTTTGTGCTAATGACCTGCTTCCTGGAGCGGGTTCCACTATTCCAATACTAGCTAACTGAGGTGGATCCACCGATGCCATGAGACCCACAGTTGGTTCGGTGGAGTGAGTTCATGCCCAGGGTTATGGGGAGCCAACAGATGTCCTATAAGCCTACCTTTTTTCATGGCTATGATGACAGCTGATCATAGTGGACGATTGGCCTTACAGTGGTACTGACTTTCATGGAGATCCAGATATGCCACTCCTAGAGGGGGAGGAATTTCACGATGAAGGTAAAAAACAAACAATTTTTTTTAATGTTTTTTATTCTTTTTTAAATATATGTATTTGTGAAATTTCAATTTTATGAATGTAGATGTTGGACCAGAACACCTTGTTGGGATGTCCTTGATTGCCAGGTGCATTGCTCATTAGTTTGATGTCGCTCCTTATCAGGAAGGAAGTGATAATGAGGAAGAGATTGTGTGGAACCTTGAGGGTTTGACACACGGTATCCCAGAGTATGCCCCGGGGGGGGGGGGTGATATCCCACGCCAATACTAGAGGCACATGGTGGGGGTATCAGACTAGAATTGCCAACTGCTGACTTGTGTAGTCCAAGAAGTTACATGCTACCATGAGCATCATGATGATTTTTGAACACATATATTATTTTTTGGGGTTTTGATGTATGACAAACATTATTGGCATATATCTATATATATATATATATATATATGCTATATTTCCCTGCTTACTATGATACAAATGATTTCTTTTTTATTTTTACATGTTACGCAAATGTCTATCGAGCACATAATTAGCGAATTCATTTGTCAATGTATTCATATGTCTAGGAATATGATTATATGTAATGTAATAAATAAAAAATCTCTCTAATAGACAAATATGTAGATACATTCTCAATATCTAAGGGTTTCTGATGGAATATTTCTCATTGAGTTGAAGAACGACAAGCTGTGAATCGAGGTTGACAACCAAATCCCAGATGCCAAGAGTGATAGATTTTGACAATAATCCGATAACTGTGCTATACTCAGTGATGTTATTAGTTGTTTGACCTAGAAAAATACCTTGAAGATCAATAAACTCACCATGGGGGTCATAAATGGCTCATGCCGCAAATGACAGATTCTGGGTACTTCGACAAGCACCATTAGCAAAACCAATGTGAGGAGACACCGACATCTACAAAGCAGGAAAAAACATAATAAGCAGGAAAGTTGCTTGAAAAATAACACACCAAACAACATTTTACAAAAATGAATGACACACTAGTGTACATAAGTAACCATGCAATTTGACCTAAGCATAGTACTTTGTGAGAGAGTCCATGCTCAGACTCAGGTAATCAGTCAACACAGATGACCACTGAAGTTTTACTGTTGACATGACGAGTAAGCATTTACTTGGCCAAATAATAGAGTAGAGATCATATAAGGCTTTTCCCCCATGCCTCCTTGGCGAGGTAGGGTTACGAGTTAGATGCCAACCCCATTGCAATAATGGGCAATTGGTAAAAACTCAGGGAGGGAGACAAAACCTAAATCCATGAGGGGATAAAGGGGCCCTTAGTTGAAATATCTTGACAATGGTGGGTGAAACTTACATGTCAATAGGCAGCGGAGAAGAGAACTGCTCAAGACACATAGACATGACCGTCGAGCCAGGACTAAGCCACGGGGATGGAGAAGACACGTCGAGAGAAGAACTCGAAACAAGATGATTAGAGGACACTGAAGGTGAAGCCGAAACATTTTCCACGTAATTAATTTTGGCGAGACTTAATGGCATTACCTCACCCCATGTATCAAGAAGATCCTGGGAGGGAACGGCCCAAGGATTAGACTTGACAAAAATCATGTTAATAGAGGAAACATGAGGAGGTGGGAGTGGAAATATACCCATCAAAGCAGGATCTTTAAAGAGTCCTTGCCCCATAGTCTCATAAGGAGCACCTATGTGCTTGACATATGGAACATTGCCATCTGAGGAGGAAGAGGCAAAGAAGGATATTTTGTCAACTATGACTATCTTCCGTTGATGGGGTATACGAATCATGCAGAACAAGGAGGAGGCTACAACATGCATGGCATGGGTCCAGCTCCATTCAAGTAGAAGATTATAATTGAGATTAGCATCAATGATCTCTACTTCGATGTGCATTTTCTTGCCCTCCAAAGTAATGTCAAGGTTGGGTAAGACACCAAATGGTCGCAAATTGTGCCCGTCAAAAGCTTCCAAAGTGTTAGGGGATTGGTTCAGAGTAGGAGAACTAATTTCCTTCCAACAAGCAACATACATTATGTAGGTGGAAGCACCTTCATTAATGATGATCCTTTGAATGGTTTTCTCATTGATGATAACCTGAATGAGAAAGGAAATTTGATGAGGCAAACATGGAATGTGGTTTTCCAAGTCAAAACAAATAAGATTGGAATCAGTAGGTTCAGTACCCCCAATAGTCGAAAGTAATGATTTCCATTGAGAAGGACAACTTTGAAGGACCTTGAGAGCAGACATAGCTGATGGCGCTTGAGCCAAATCTTCAACAATGTTATAATGTTGAGCGACTCGAGCGTTTGGATTGTATGAGGACTTTTGTAGCACGCCTCGAGAAGGTGGTCAAACAATGGAATTAGGATTAGGTCCCTCTATATGGAGAGGACTAGAACTTGATGCGATAGAAGAAGAAGGGGCACCTTCTTTTTATTTCCGTACTATCGGAGTAGGAGTTTGATAATGTTTTGTTCTAGTAGCCACATTGAACGATGTACTCGTCACAAACACTTGTGAACCTGAGGAAGTGGATGACTGAGGCTGGTATACTAGTTGGGTCTGTTGGGACGGAAAGGTCTCTTTTAGTACAACTAGGGTCCCTTTAAGAAACCGACTAACTTCGGACCGTCTGGGACAATCCTTAGTATAGTGATATTTCTCACAAATGAGGCATGGATACTTAGTCTTCCATTGAGAAGTTTCACCAGTAGATGACTTAGGAGGATCCTGTTTTGGCGCATCAGCTTTACCCTTTCCTTTTCCTTTCTTCTTACCTTTCAAGGATTTGTCTACTACACTAGACTAAACAGCGTGAACCTCTGAGGTTTTACTAGGGCCAGGTGAATTTTGAGAGGGATTATTGGAAGGAGTGTTTGAGGTCGGCTTCTGTTTGGAAGAAGATTTTGCAGGGGCTTAGGACACTGAACCAATTACTCCATCAACAGGAGGTGTAGCCTATGACTTCGACGTCGTTGGATCAGACGATGGCCTCAGAGCATTGGGTAATAACTCATAGAAAGTGCAAGACTGAGAGTAAATGGGATCTAAGTACTGGGCACGAGCAATGGCTCGCTCCTCCGTGACACACCCACCCATAGTGATATCACGAGAAATTGGAGCGACGAATGATTTGGTGAACCATTCGGTCAGTAATTGATCAACAATATTGAATTTTATCAGGCGATTCCTATGTCTCGATTCATGGATGTGATTAGAGATGTCGGTCGTAGTATTTTAGTTGTACGATGTAAGGAAATAGGTTTCGGTTTCATAGCGAACCAACAATTGGAAATGTGTGTGGAAAGTCATGGCTAAAGATTTGAAGTCACAATAAGTACTTTGAGGGAGCTCGATGTACCACTTGGTTGCAACGCCTGTGAGAGTTTTTTGGAAAAGACGGAGACGAATAGAATCATCAACGTAGCAATTCAAAGAGCTTCAAAGGCAATATGTCATCAGATGGTCTTGAGGATCTTCTTTTTCTTTCCCATCGAACTTCATACAATCACTTGTGATCTTGGATGGGACCAGAGGCCAATATGGCGAATGAAGAATTGGATCATTCGTGAGTCAAGAAACATCTATAGACTCTAGTGTAGCCAAGAATTGAAATTGAGTATTTAAAGGCATTGGAGGTTGATAAGCAGGTCCAACTGGACAAACCCACCCTTGTTGGTAAGGATTTTGTCCCCATAGTGGAGGTTTTTGTCCATATGGCATTTGATTTTGCCCCTGTTGTAGGTTAACTTGCCCGTAGGGAGGATTCTTACCTTGAAAGCCTTGAAATTGCCCAGCTATAGGTTGTTGATAAGTAACATATGGGTTAAAAGGATGTTGAGCTTGTTGACCTTGGACATATGGGTTTTGTACCTGCTGTCCATGGACATATGGGTTTTGAACTTGTTGGCTCTGAACAAAAGGATTTTGGACCTACTACCCTTGGACATAAGGATTTTACACTTTTTGCCCTTGGACATAAGGATTTTCGACCTGCTGCCATTGGACAAAAGGATTTTTAACTTGTTGCCCTTGGACATTAGGATTTTGGGCCTGCTACTGCAGCACTCGACCTTGACCTTGTCCTTGGAAAGGTTGACCCTATTGTTATGTATATACAGGTTGTTTCTACCCGGGTTGGCCTTGCTATTGCAAGGGTTAACCTTGTGGCTGCAAAAGCTATCCCTGCGGCTGTAGAGGTTGGCCTTGCGAAGACATAGGTTGGGAGGTTTGTTGAACATACTGCATTTGCAGCTACATGGTTTGCTACAACTACTACGAGGGTTTCCCCTGCAACTGTTGCAGTGGTCCCTACTACTACATCATCAGCCCCTACTACTGCATCATTGGCCCCTGCTACTGCATGGATGACCCTTACTACAACAAAGGTTTCCCTTGTTGCTGCAGAGGTTCTCCTTTCTGCTACAAGAGTACTTGAACAGTGCCCGGATTGAAACCTTGAAAATATCTGAACTGTATATGGCCATAGCCATTGGGAATGGTGGTCAGACCATGCTGAACATACTATCTAGGATGAAGGACATAAGGTGGATTTACCATTCCTTGGGAACCATATGGAACATAAGGAGTTTGGTGTTGAACCTGAGCCTCATAAGGCTGCTGATATTGGAAATTGCTTGACCTAGATGGACCAACGGGATTTTGGACCTATTGGTACTAGACATTACTTGATCCAGCACGATGAGCAGGGCTTTGAATAGCACCAGAAGAAGGTTGGTTCACCCCAACCATGTGAGCCTGTTAGCTTCTCACATTAGTTGTGCCCAACACCATAGAGACATTTAGATTCTATCCCCTTGGTGGTGGCGTGGCCTGTGCACTTACTGGAGGGACTAAAGGACTGACAGAAGCAAGACTCGAGACCATCAGTTTCACTGAATAGGTGACTTGGACTAACGAGACAAGAGGGTTTGAAATGGTGGGTTGCATTAGGACTGAAGTAACTGTAACAATCACCATCTGTTGGGGGGTCGGGTTCTGAATGAATGGACCTATGGTAGGCATAGCACCAGATGCCCAAACAGGATTATGATAAAGTGAAGAGGCACTAGGTCTACCCAAGACCAACTATGCTAAAGTCACATAATTATGAGGTAAGTCATGATAAACACTAATGAGAATTCTTCCCATGTAGGGGAAACCTTTAGGAGGAAACTAATCTTCTTCCTTTTTGGTAGTGTGTGGAGTGGAAACCTCTGAGTGACCCAAGAGAAAACTGGAATTTCGCCTCCAGGTTCCATGGGTGGAAACAAGTGACGACGAATGACTGAACATGTTTGAGGGGATAATTCCAAAGGAATACCCAACTGATCGCATGGACTGTACGGATGTTGCCATGATATCACAACAGGGTCGAACAAATGATTCAGAGGATGAAAAACCAGTCCAAGCTGACCTTTAGTAGTTGGCTGACTCTCAGAAGTTTGGATAGGGTTATCTGGATATTCCAGGCCAATATTAGAAAGTGACCCAGTCTTTGAGGGAGGTGGAGGATGAGATGAAAAAGGTTGAATGCTCAGAAAAATTCCAAGTTCAACACCTTCGTCCTCAAGTGACTGTGGTAATTTAGGAAATGGATCCTTAGACAATCTTTCAAATGGAGGAGAGGAAGAGGAACTAGGTGAACCTGGTGGTTTAGCCACAATGGCTTCATCTCAAATAACAAAAAAGGAGAATTAAATTCCAAGGATTTAAATGTACTTTAAAAGGAATACTCATGATTTGGTCTAGAAAAGACTAGCAAGGATGTTATGAGATCATGGGCAACAATATTTTAAGACACATAAACAAACTGGTTCTCTTTCATGTTTTAAGAGTCGAGAAAGAAGCAAAGGTGACTCTATCACTTTCAATTTGAAGTGAGCTCGAAAGGACAACTTCTTGGATAATATTTTAAGTTTAAAGAGTAAAAAAGATCAAATGACTACTCAGGATGATCTAGGTAAAAGGGATTAGTAGTTAAATGTGAACTATAGAATACCTCCTGGCGAACTGAGAAGTACTGGAAAGCAATCTCCACGAATGCAATGATTGGTGTATCACGTTTACAAGGCAGCAGGCTTGGCTTCCTATGGATAAAGGATTACAGCCTAGTGGGTTCTCCCTTTATATACTCGATGATATGGGGAGCACAAGTCCGTACTATATCTAGTGCCGAAGCGAATAACAGCTGCTAGGTTTAAAGACATCAGAACACATCTCTAGCCTATATCTTCTAGATGTGATCGTTAGGTTTCAAATGTGCCTTAGGTCAATTGAGTTCATTTTAAAGTTTATCTTTAATTATGTCTCGGTTTTCCGGGCTTAGCGATGTGACTCAAAAAATCCTATATGCAGCTAAATGAGACAAGATTCTTTCAATTCAATGAATTGTTTGCACTAGAGAGGGTAGGAAACACAATCAAATGAAAACAACCATGCAACTGAAAGCAAAATTATTTTTTCACTACTTTACTTTTTGAAAACAAAATAATGAAAAACTCTTTCCAATTCCTATTTTCCTAACAAGTGCACTTAAAGCAGTCCTTTCAAAAGTAAAGAGAATCCTTTTTTCTTTTCAAATGCAAATGAAACTGTTGTCTTCATTGATGCTAACTAATGTAACATATTGATGCAGCAAAATAGAATTGTGTACTTTTCCTGAAATGACAAAAAGGATTTTTTCGTAAAATACATCAATGAAAAAGTTTTCGAGACAATCAATCCTAAAACAAATGAAAATACACAAAATATAACTTCTTCCAAACTAATGACGCAATGAATCTACCAAAAAACATGACCAGAAACATGATCTATGCCGGAAAAGAGATGTTTAAACAATCAAATGAAACTTTTCAAACTTGCATGATGGAGATCAAAGCAATAAGAGGATTACAAACGAAATGCAAGGAGTAAATTCACCGACAACTTGACTCACTGAATTCACAATCAACTGAATGGATGACAACCTAGATGTCCTAGAGCCACTAACTATCCAAAGACTCAAGAAATCAAGCAAAAGAAGGCAAACCAACAAGCACATAAACCAAGACAAATCAAGATTTCCAGTCAGGGCGAAATAGTCTAAAACAAGATAAGAGTCAGAAATCAAGAGAGAAAGACACAATGGTTGAGATCTGGGGTAAACCCTAATCTTGACCTACAGGCATCAATGCAACTGCCTAACTGACAACAAGCGCCAGAAGGGGGTCAAGAGGACTATTTTTGAGAAACGTGATTTGATCAACACAATTGTTTTAGAAAAAATTGTGCTAGCCAAGGATTCAAAGGAAAAAACAAAAATTTCCTCCAATAAAAACTAGACTTGTTACTGCAAATTTCAAACTTAGAGTAGTAAACTATGCAAAGCAGAGAACAGTAGAGGGAAATGGTGATACTATAAAATTTCACACAAAACGATGAAATTACAATCAATCAAATAGAAGGATTGGATCCCCAGTGGAGTCACAAATTTGTGATGTAGGTAAATTCTAAGTGTGGACACAAACAATTCCTCTAGCTTGAGAGAGCAGGTCTAGTCAGAAACAAACAATCTATGGAAGATCTCCTTAAGCTAGAATCAATTAATAGGGCCTACCTCTTATAACGCCATTCCGCTTGGTGATGATCCTACTTCCTCGCTCTAGCTATATTTTGTTTCCTTCCTTCGAACACCTGAAACAAGAAAACAATGGCAAACAATAAACATAATAGAATACAATATTGTGTTAAGCCTACTTAACAGGTCAAGGAACATTAAGCCATAAAGATGTAAAATGACACTTCATGTAGGAAATCAATCGATAGTTACATTTATATAAATAAAAAAGAGATTACAATTGGTGCCTTGATGGGTCTCCTCCGACGTATCTGGGTTCCCACACTTTTGCTAGCACTTCATGGACAACCCCAACAATAGTGGTTTTAAGGCCTCTTTCCCTCTAGTCTCAAACCACACCTAAGCACACTATCCTCCAGCAAACATACACTAGAAAACTTTAAGCTATAGATGTCTTGCTGATTATTCCAATTCTAAAAGCTCTAACTCCAAACTGAAAACTAGCTTTTGCTTGGCAAAAAGAGAGGTTTATATAGGTTGGATGGATGTGAGATGTTTCCTCTCTTCATGGAAGAAGGTATTACCTCTTGAGTTTGTTCTATTCTAATAGGGGAAAGGAGCCCAGATTGACCTCCTCAGTGCCATCCGGTCTAACCATTTACCATACTTCCATTACGAAGTTTCTATATTAGGAAGCTTTAGCTCCATATTTAAAAAAATTTCCAAAAGAGGATCGACGTGATTGAGAAAGCGCTCAATCAGTCCGATTGGTGCTGGTGACAGTTGTAATCCCTTCATATTGGTGTAAGGAGGACACGGGTCATTAGCGTTGGTCTTGTAAATTGGGGTAAACATAAGATCTTTGGGAAATGATGCAAAAGGGAATTGTTCTGCTCATGAAGAGGGACATAATGGAAGTTTCTTCATGAGGGGAAATCATGTGGGGTTCACTGTAGAGGTCCTCCAAGATAGTGGACGGGGAGTATAGGGATAGTGACAAAATGTTGTGTAACACTCATGGGTATCCAACAACCAAATGTACACCCCTATTGATATTAGTTTTCCCAAAATAAGAAATTGAAAAAACATCAAGGAACTCCTCGAAGCTGGTGTTATTCGACCCAACATCAACCCTTATTCATCTCAAGTTGTCATGTTTCTAAATAAAGACAATGAATGACACATGTGTCTAGAATTTAGGCCCCTTAACAAGCTGGCCATGAAGGAAAAATTTTCTATCCTAGTAGTTGATGATCTTCTTGATGAACTAGATGGTTCCCAAGTTTTTACCAAGTTGGGCCTCTGGTCAATCTATCACCAAATACGAATGAAGGAAGCAGACATTCCTAAGACAATCTTCCAAACTCATGAAGGCCATTATGAATTCCTTGTCATGCCATTTGGTCTCTGTAATGCCCCATCCAATTTTCAAAGCCTCATGAACCACCTTCTGAAATGTATCTCAGAAAATTCATCCTGGTCTTTTTTGATGACATTCTCATATAGAGCATAACATGGGACACTTACCTTCAACATGTTGACCAAGTATTGTAACTAATCTAAGATCATAAATTATTTGTTAAATTATCCAAGTGTCCCTTTGGCATGGAAAAAGTAGAATATTTGGGACACATTGTGGGCCGTGAAGGAGTAAGGTTTCATTCGAAAAAGATTAAGGTAATGCAAGGTTAGCCCCAACCAAAAAACTTGAAGAGTATAGGAATTGGTGCAATATTAAAGCAGGAAGGTAGACCATTGGATTTCATGAGTCAAAAAATTAGTGGAAAGCATTTGGGTCACTCTACATATAATGAGAAAGAAATGATGGCCATCTTACATGTGCTAGACACACGGTGACCATACTTATTGAGGCATCATTTCCAAATTCACACTGACCATCATAGCTTAAGATATTTCCTCTAATAGTGTCTATCATTGCCACAACAAAATAAATGGCTCGCAAAAAAGGTTGGGATATGATTATGAGATAATTTACAAGAAGGGGCATGACAATGTAGTGGTCAATGCATTAGCACACAAATTTTAGGATGAGGGCACCCTTGTATTCCTCTCTCTACCATCCCTGATTAGATTGAAGACGCCTGTCATGAGTTCTTCTCCCACCCCTCTCTGTCCAAACCACATTAACATATTAATATAAGATCATAATTCTTTAATGGACTACTCATGGAAGTATGAGGTTATTTTCTACAAGAATAGAGTAGTGCTATCCCCAACCTCCACCCTGAAAACCTGAATCATGGAAGAGCTGCACTCCTCTCCAATCACGGGACATTCAGGATTTCAGAAGACTTATGCACAAGCATGCTTCTGTTTCTTTGGACCGACATGAAGAACCTAATTCTTACTTTTGTAGTTGAATGTGATGTATGCAAACATAATAAATGGGAAATGACCAAGCTAATAGGAACCTTACAACGATTTCCACTCCTTGCTTCTGTCTGGAGAAATGTTTTGATGTATTTCAATACAGGTCTCCCAAAGTCAAGAAACAAATCAGTCATCATGGTGGTTGTTGATAGACTTTTCAAATATGTTCATTTTTTGCACTACTGCACCCGTTTACCCCAACATCGGTGGCTGCATTTTTCATGGAAAAAATCTTCAAATTGCATAGCATGCTGACTTCCATTTTGTCCGATTAAGACCCCACTTTCACTAGAAAATTTTCACATGAACATTTTAATCTACAGGGCATGCAACTTCAAATAAGTACCTCTTATCGTCCCCAAATTGACAGTCAAACAAATGTAATTAACAAATGTTTGGAGACCTATCTATGGTGCTTCACTTTAGACAAAAATATCAATGGGTACATTGGCTTCCCTTAGATGAATGGTGGTATAATACTAACTATCATGAAGCCACCAATATGACTTCATATGAGGAAGTGTATGGCCAACTCCAACCTTCACCAACTTCTTATATCCCATGATGTTCCAAAGTATAAGCAGTTGGTCAGTTCCCACAAAACCATTTCACCATGTTCTCTCATCTCAAATATAATGTACATAAGCCTTAGAATAGAATGAAGCAACAGGTCTACCAACATCGTTCTGAGCAGTCATTTCAATTCAGTGACCAAGTGCTTCTGTGACTCCAAGCTTATAAGAAGACCTCTCTCAAAGAAAAGGGATGCCAGAAACTAGCACCAAAATTATATGGACCTTATCAAGTACTTCAATATATAGGAGCAGTCACTTACAAACTGGCCTTTCCGACTACTTCAAAAATCCACTTAGTCTTCCATGTATATTCCTCCTGAATTTTATGGGGAACAATTATCGGCTCTCATTTTGCTGGTCGGGATCATCCTCCAGTGGAGTCTTTGGATCTGATCTCGAAAATGATTTAGAGTCGCCAGGTGAATGATTTCAGCCTTGCCAGTGTCTGATCGTTGTCCACCATCAACAATTAGATCTGAACTCGATACATGTACTGGGGTAATTTATAAGTTAAGTGTTATGATTACAAGCTAGATCGGAGATCGACTGAAGCAGTGTTTATCTACTATGCACTCGCAGAGCAATGTGCAGTTCAAAGGCTACCTGGCGTGACTTTAGACTCTGTCTGTAGCTATAAATCAAATAACACAAACAAGCAAACCAGTTCTTCCCCAGTATGGTCGCCACTAACACTGAAACGGAGTAAAAGGCAAGATCGGCTCCGAATCTTGGCCAAAGCTTCTTTGGATGAGCATGGAACTTGATGAGGCACCTTCAACCCAAATTTCAAGGAATTTGGAGAAAATTTTGTCATTTTGAAATTTTTGGCTTGCAAAACAGGTTTTTCAGCTCAACGTGTAGCGCGTCGATGCGCGTGCTTATGATTGGGACACTTGCTGGAGGAAAAATTTATATTTTTGGGTTTGTCACGGTAAGTTATGCATGCTCAAGTATTTCCGAAGCATTTCATCAAGTTTTGGATGATCAAAAGGGCCCAAAACACCATGAAAACCACCTTGCTGCCACCTTTTTGCTCTTGCAGGAAGTACTTCTGGGAGAATGACATTTTGAAGGGGCAAATGAGCTCCAAATTGGGAAAATCCACTTGGTCTGGATAGCAGACATCCAGGGATCTCCAACCAGCTATTGTGAGCTTGATTTTGATGTCAGGAAGTGCCCCAAAAGTAGGCTGAAAGGCGCGTGGCGCATAGAGCTCAGGCACGTGGCGTATAGAGATTTTTGGTTAAATTTTCACCTTCCAGCATAGAATTTCGGCCAGTTATGACCATTTTCACCTCTTGATGTGATTTTTGACCCAGCTTGATGTAATTTGATGTACATGATGTAACTTTGGCACCTATTTACCTATTCTAGATGATTCATTAAAAAAATAGTAAAAATTTAATGAATGGATCAGTTTCCCTTCTTTTAGAGGCAAGTTGTTTTGGATGCCTAGATTTTAGTTCCATGATTAGAATTAGTTCAAACTGCTCCTAGAAGGAGGAGCTCGACCCCTAGAGGTGTGGGAAGGGTTTAGGAGGTCTATATGATGTAATTTTTGAGACATTCTACAGGTTGGACTCATGGGAAGGATTTTGGCACACTATTGTACATATTTTTCATATTTTGGCTAAGGAAAGATCAAAGGTTTTGCAGCACTTGTTGGGATTCTTGTGGCTTTCAGTTCTTGATGGTGTTTTCTCTCAGTTTATTGTAATTTATTTCATGTTTAATGTATTCCATTCCCTTCTTATGCTTCTGAAACTAAATAAATGAGTAAATGAGGTTGAATCCATTGATTTCAGTGCTCTGCCTTTGAATTTGTTTAGTTTTATATGTTTTCACCTGTTTGGAGAGGATCCATGTTCTTCCTTGCTCTCTCCAGCTCCATTTCATTCTGATCCATCCATACACTTAATCAAAAAGAATTAATATTACTGCCTACCTCGCCCCAACTCGAACTCTGCAAAGATCTGGCCTTATCCCTAGACCCAAAATTGGTTTTTCCCATTTCTCCAACAAAACCAAAAAATCAAAATCAAACTCTCATATATTTTTACTAGCCTAAAATCAATTCCCATTTTAAATTCATTTCGCACCCTATTGCTCATTTTATTGAGATTGACTGGAGAGATCCCTCTCCTGTCCTCATAGGGCTAGCTACGAGGCTGAGCATGGTTTGATGTGGCCTTGAGTTTTACCTTATTTCAGCCTAAGTTAAATTTGAGCGCTAACACATTTAACCCCTCGAAATCATAATTGGCCTAATCATCACTCCCAATAATCATTACCTTGCCCATTTTTAGAAATTCTACCAGATCTCTAACTGGATTTTTATACCTCAAGGATGATGACCATTGTTGGGTAATGTGGAAGTTTAATTGTTATGATGTGAATATAGAAATCGTGATAGAAAATAACATGTACTCTAAAGTAGTGTTGGTTCAGGAATTGTGCGACTCCCAAAAATTCATTCCTGCACTTTTCGATTTTAAAATCATGAAAGAATTTCGGCATCATGTATACAAGTGACTATTGATTGTTGAAAGAGCTTGAGGTGTTGAACAATTCGGGAACTCTAGGTTGCAATAAGACTAAGGAACACTGTGGAACTAGTGCAGATCAAGACTTGCACTATTAAAGAAATGAAAGGGACAATGGAATATGAAATGAGCTTGTCTGTTTTATTGAAAGTTGGGTTTATTCCTTTATTGCACAATTTTAGTGGCTATGATTTAGCTATTACCTGGGTGTTGGCTTAGGGGGTCCTAACCCAGGTTTGGAGTTAGCTACGCCAACCAAAAAAACCCTACATTGCTGGCCCTTTTGGCAACAACCTGTGTAGTGTAGAATGAAGTCTCACTCGAAGCAGTAATGGGGGATACAAGAACCATGTTTCTGCATCTAGAGACTAGTGTGATGTCTTTTAGTGCCTTAGATCTTCCTTCATGCAGATCGATAAACCCTCAGAGCTCACTGTTGTACTCTATTAAAACATCCTTCAGACCTTTGCGAAGGTCTACAATCAGTCCTTGCGGACCTCTAACAGTCAATTCACCTACTTACGCGCATCATAGAGTAGTCCTAAATTAGGGTTCATGCATGTTTACTTAAGTTATCAGTAAACATCAGAGAGTTCATCAGAGTCTTCGCGAAAATAATTAAACATGCATTGTGTACATCATTAACACTTATTCAAGAGAATCATGTAACATTAAATCAATATTCCATAAAACACATCATTCATTGAAAACATATAACATTAACATAGATAAACAAAAATACGTAAGAATTCTCGAACAAACTGTCTTTATTGATCTTCAATTCAAGGTTACATACTCAAAACTACCCTACGAACACATCTGTAGGGGTCTACGCACTCAGCTACGGACTCTACTGAAGCCTCTATGCACTCATTTGTGGAGCCTTTCATTCCGTATCTACATGCAGGAAGAATAACCTTCTTGCCCTAGCTCCTGCCCTAGACCCAAATCTCTATCTTTCCTTCTTGCTCTTCCAAGTCTAAGTCTACTTTTCTCTTCACTAAGACTCACTATTTATATACTTTCCATAAATTCCATGGTCCATGGACCATGGGTGAATCTAAAAAATGACTCAAAACTTTACATAAAACAAGGGGCTAAGCCTCTTTGACTCTCATTCATCTCTGTGCTCCACATCCATAAATCGTGGAGACTTCACATTATTTACAAAGTTGTGCCAAAAAATGGGTTATCTTAACAGAAAACTAACCTAGGGGACCCATCCCAACAGGCCCCCAACACAAAGATCGTGACTTGCCCTCGAGTCACTCTGCTAGCACCACAATCTTACTTCAAAGATCCCCCAACTCCACTTTGACCACTACAACTTCAGCAACTTTCTGTGTTGCTGCCTACTGAACCTCCTCGACCAAATTTTCCATGGCTGGTCCTTTTATTGCCAATCTCATTGTTTGTTGCGCCTGCTGCAATCCCTTAAGCTTATCCTGAATGGAAACCATGATTTGATAAGCTTCCTCCGTCTAAGGCTACAACCTGGCCTTTAACAAAGCCTCCTTCTTCTGTGCTTCCTCTACCCGGAAAAATTTTAAGAATGGAAAATTATCCTGAAGTTTAAAAACATTGGTGAATATCACTAGTCCCTAATATGAAAAATATAAAATGTTATTAGATGTATCTATAAAATTATTAAAATTTATAATGATTTTATATATAACATCCATACAATGTTCACGATTTTTAAGGTAAAATAATTTTATACTCTAAAATTTGGGCAAATCATTTTTATAAAAAATGGAAATTGGCGAATCTTGTTTTTGGAAAAGTCATGGAAAATTAGCCCAATTGTGAATATTAGTCACTAAAATTTTCCATGTGGACCTTTACCTATGCCAATAACTATTTTCCTTCCTGCAACTTGGCAAGGAGTTGCACTGGTGCCAATGTGCGGTGCAGCTTCCCTGATCGTCATCATCTTGGTGCTGTAACTCCCTCACCTCTGTTTTCAATGTCTGTAGTTTCGGATCCTCCTGCAGATTGGTCACTAACTCCATAGCCTGATTGAACAATGACACACAGTCAATGATTGTGGCATCCAGAGTAGCCATGCCTTTCTTAATTTCAACTTCACGTTTCTCCTAGACCATAGGTGGAGTTATGGGTTACAACTTTAACTACAATTATGTAATATTCATGTTGAAATCAAAAGTGACTCATCAAACTTCTACTTTAGCCTCACGCAAACTAGCGGATAGTTTTCTGATTTTGGCTTCTGGTTGTGTATCCTCTGGGATGTAAAGTTCATTGTCTTACATGCCTCAGCTATTGCTAACTCCAGACACAAACTATGCGCATGTAGTGCCTCCTTTTCCTTTAGAGCCCATGTCTTTTTAGTGAACAATTGATGATTATTAACTTTAATTTCACTAACAACAAAGGGTGCTCGTTTCTCTCTGATCCGAAGCTCTTCCACAATGCCCTGAAGTAATGCATGCATAGATTCAAGTGATAGCACAACAAGGTTCAGTCCCACGTTCGTGGCTTTGTGAAGTAGTGTGCGTTATTCATTTGTTTTAGCATGGAGTGGCCCTTTAGGCAAAGGGAAGATTCTCACATCCTGTAGCTAGGCTATCTCTATAATTGTACTCTTTCCTCATGCCAAGCTAGCTTGCGTGAAACTCATCTTCCCAACATCTTCATGGATTCTGGTTGCTTGGAGCTACAACTCTCGCAGATCCTTCTGAACACCCCCCAATGTCTGGATGTATTTCTACTCGAACTGTTGCAACATTTATGTGGCGGTTCTCAAATTTTATCACCGATCTCATCGAGATCACCCTCTGTTAATACCATGGGATCAACCCGTGTTATATTAGATTTCTTCTTCTTTCGTGTTGCTCCCTTCTACCCAATGCCACATCTTGTCAAAATGAAGGGGGTGCACTATCTTTCATCGCCTCTGTCGCCTTGTCCTGAAATCTCTTCCTCCTCTGTTTCCAGCGAGGGTGACTTGTCAACATTTTGTGACTCACGTTGTTCTTCTTCCACCTTCTCCTTAGTAGCGCATTCTTGCTCCACAAAGGCCTTTTATATGGCTTCCTTATTTTTTTGTTCTACTAGGGTATGCACAACCTTCTAGTAGCCTCCTTTATTTTATGTGCAACAACAATTTCCGCACCCGTGCTTGGTCCAACATCTAAGTCTGACGGGTGACGCCATTCTGTAGGCCAATTCACTACAATCTCTTGTATGTCTGTGTCGGTCACAAAATATGGCAACTGGTGTCATTTCTACTCAGGATCCTTCCGCGCTTGGATATAGATTTTTTGGAAGTCAGCCTTGAATGCTGCGTAGGCTGACAGCTACATGAACAAGGGTTGGGACAACCTTGGGTGCTGATTGATTGTGATATGAAGATCCATTTCCACAAAATTCCAAAATACCTTTGTCTCTGTAACCCACGTGCCATCCTTGGTAGACCATAAGGAAGCGAATTGCACTATCTCTAACAATCCTTCCTTGAGCGCAGGAAATTGGCTATCCTCTGACAATCTCCATGCAACGAGCACAATTGACAGCAACAACAAAGTGTAGTGGAATGGATTGGTCTCCTCTTGGAATTATAGGTAGTTCACTAGGAACTCCTGACAGAGATACCTTGCTCAATTAAGTTGCACACCTTTTGCGCATTGCGCGACAACAGAAACTACGAGTGCCAGAACTTAATATGTGTAATATTTTCTCATAACCTTCCCTGCTAAAATCTTAGCAGTGAACTGAACTGTCAGTTCTGTGATGGAAAGAATAGAATACCATCGTTATTTCTTGAGGAGGCTATAATCCTTCTTCATACTTTCTACAAGATCCTTCTCCCCAGTCTTCCCTCCAAATTCGTTAGCTGGGTTTGGGCCCTCATAAGGTAGCCATGTGATTCTTTGAATTTGCATGTCTGTGATGGGGATAGGCTCTCCTATCCATAAACATCCATCATGGGCCAGTGTGAGGAGCTAGTGCAAACATATCATATTAATGGGGGTGTGGTGATAATGTGGCACCAAAAGAAAATTGAGCAACCTTGATTTCTCAACACTGCGGACCCATTCCTACATCTCTAATGTTGTAACACCTGTTTCTTCATAATAAAACTTCTACATATATTTGTCCATTGTCAGATGTGGAAATTTAGCATGGTCTATGAGGTCCCAACCCTCCATTTTTAATAGTGGGATCCATGTGGGCCGAGGACCTTCAAAAGGGACCTGCTTAGGTAGTAGGGGGGTGGACACTGTGAAATTCTTGGTATCTAGGTCCTTCATAACCTTTTCTTTTCCCTTCTGTGGATGGATATACGTAGTTATCTTTGTCATGGGTTACACCCCTTCAGCATCAATATCATCTGTTGCCTAGAATTCTTCTGTGTCCAAGTCCACTACTCTCTCTGGCTTCTCGTCCTTCTTTTTTTTTGCCTGGGTGTTGTTATGTTTCCTTGGGGAGGTACACACTAACACTTACTTTTTCTACTTTTCCTTTGTCGTAGGTTTCTTCTCTTTCATTGCAGGTTGTTTTTCTTTTGTCATGGTCTATTTTGGCCTGGGCGACCTCGGCTCTGTGGGTACCGCAAGCTTAGCTTCTACACTTGGCACTTCTAGTCCTGGTGCGTTAGACACAACTGCTTCTAAACTCAAGGCTTCAACGACGTTGGTTTCAATCATTTGCTCCATAAACAACTCGCGGGCTTTGGAAGAAATGTTTGCTCTTGACAAGAATTCTTTTGAAAACACTCGACTCATAGGCAACAGACAACGAAATTCACTAACAACTCTTAGAGTGCAAAGTGTTCTCCAATCCTTGTTGGAATGGCATGCATAATTTATAAGGGGCTTTGAATTAAAATTTGACTGTTCCCCCCAATTTCTGACAATAAATGCTATTTTGGTGGGAGACCTTCAAAGATTTTTTCCTTAAATGTCGCCACCCCACTCCACTTAACTATATTCTGGTTGTCAAGTCATGAACAGTAACCTCAATGGTCACTTTCATGCTGTGTTACACAGTGCCTTCCTCCATGGCACGACTTCCTGAGTGAAGCTTCATAGTGTGCATCTTCATCACTCTCCATGTAGCTTGGTCGGTGCATTGTCCTCTGAGTTGGGCAGTGTAGTTTATAGTCCCGTGCTCCCTTGCAACTGCCTAGAGCACTAAGACTATCCTGCTGCCATAAAGTTATTGTGCAAGATCCCCTGTATACAACTTCAACGTACTCCCATTCACTCTTCATGGGAAGGGTTCCCCATTCAGCTTCACGAGCTAATCTGTGCCTCCATCTATAATTTCTTTGACAATATATGGCCCTAATCAATGCATCTAGAATTTACCTGGAAATTTAGTGAATTTATTATCATATAGAAGGAAAATATTGTATACCTTGAATGTGCAAAGCTTGATATGGAAATCACACCACGCTTTTTGATGTTCCTTCTATACTTGTTGATGAAATCCTACTAAAAATCGGTCTTCTTCGAGCTCCATCAGCTTCGCCAACCATTCCTCCAAGGCCTAGCGATATGCCGTACCCATCAAAACTGCTATGCACAAACTAGACACAATGTACTGCATCGAAATTACAAATTCAAACCCATACACTAATTTGAATGATGTTTACGCTGTCATCTTTTTACAAGTAGTTTTGTAAGCCCATAGTACTATAGGTACATGCACATCCTAGTCATTTCGCTGCATGTTACAAATCTTTGTCAGTGCGTTCTCCAAAATTTTATTGAAGGCTTCAATAGTCTTATTGGCCTGCAGATGATATGGTGTACTCTTTTGGTGGTGCACCTAGAATTCTTCAATCAACGCACTGATCATTTTGTTTAGAAGGTGTGTACCCTAGTCACTCATCAACACTTTTGGGTAGCCAAATATGGTTAATACATACTCAAAGAAGAAATTTTCTATCGTAGCCCCTGTACAATCCTTAACTACTATTCTTCCGCCCATGTGGTTAGATATTCCATCGCGGTGATAATATAGTGCGCACTTGTTTTCTCTCCCGACGAGCTGAATTGGCCCAACAAAATCAATTGCTCACTTCTCAAACATCTGCAAGGAAACCTGAGGATATAGTGGCAACTCATCCCTTCGCGATGGTTTGCCAGTTCTTTGACATGCATCGCATGCCTTACAATACGCCTTGGAATCCTTATGCAATGTTGGCCACCATAGAATTGCACGCAAAATCTTCTGTGTAGTTGTCTTACCTACATAATGGCCTCCCATAGCTCCCCCATGAGCTTCAGCGAGAATGCTATCCTGTTCAAAGTCTAGCACATATCTTCACAATATTTCATCTACACCCATCTTATACAAATGTCCCGCAATGACTGAAAAAATAGTCAATCGCACTACTACTTCCTTCTTTTGTTGGCCTGTATATCCTTCTGGTTCCATCCCCGTAGTCAAGAAGTGAATAATTTCTACAAAATGTTCATCTACTACACACACCGCAAAGAGTTGCGCATTTGGAAACCCTTCCTCCAGATTATTGGGCTCCTCTCCTATTTTGATCCATGACAGATGGACATGTCCCATATTTAACCTCCCTGGCTTCATAATGACTTCAAAGCCATACTCCTGAAATAGTAACAATAATCTGTAGATCTTCCCCCCCAACACAGGCTTGTTGACCAAGTATTTCAAGGCAGAATGATCTGTGTACATCTTAAAATTCCCTCCTAATAGATAATGCCTAATTTTTTGCAATGTGTAGACCATTTCCAACCCTTCGTGCTCAGTCGCTAAATATTTTTTCTCAGCCTTTGATAACTTCCTACTTGCGAAGGCTATCGAATGGCCCATTTCTCCTTCACCGGTCTGTGTTAGCACTACACCCAACGCAATGCAAGAGGCATCCACATGTACGTGAAACTCCTTTTTCCAATCAGGTAATACCAAAATTGGCACAGTGACCATATTTTCTTTCAATACATCTAAGATGTGCTGGCATTATTCATCCCAACAAAATGTTGCATCCTTTTTTAGCAGTTTCTCCATGGGCACAATATTTTGAGCATAAGCTTTGATAAACTTTCTATAGTATCCGTATGTCCTAGTGTTGTGTGCAGCTTCTTGACATTCCTTGGGGCCTCCAAATTCATGATTACTACAATCTTTTCAGGGTCCACTATCTATCCTTTCTTAGACACTACGCGACCTAGCAAGATCCCAAAGGGAACATAGAATATGCATTTCTTCAAATTCAGTGCAATTTGGCATCTGCGACATGTATCCAACATCACATGTAGACTTGCTACATGGTGCTTCACTAATCCAAACACCATCTAGTCATCAAAGTATACTTCTAGAAACTTATGAATGAACTCTTTGAACACTTCTATGAATACGTGGGAAAATATCGCAGGCGCATTATTAACCCCAAATGACATCACCGCATATTGAAAGCAAACCTACTCCATCGTGAAGGTCATTTTTCTCTTATCCTCTAGTGCAATCTTGATATGATGATACTTGGAAAACTCGTCAGTAAAGGAATAGGCCTCCTTCCCTCCAAAATTGTCTAATACTTCATCTTTAAACGACATTGGGAATGGGTCATGGACACATGCATATTTAAGCTTCCACAGATCTATGCAAATCCTTATTTCAGCTTTTTGTTTATTTTCTTGAATCATCATTTGGCTCACCCAGTCTGATTCTTCAATAGGTTCTATGATGTCAACCTCCAACATTTTATCCATCTCTTGGCGAACCTTTTCCTTGTATTTAGGATTAAGGCAATACAACCTTTGTTTAATATGCTTCGTGTCCAGCTTTAGAGTGATCTTCATAATACCCAAATTGCCAACTATGCCCTTCAAGTCTGAAAACTTAGTAGGGAAGAGATCCTGATATTTGTGGAGTAACTCAACAACTTTATCGATAGTAGAGTTGTCCCAATAATCTCGAATTTTCATGAAGTTCGGTTCTTCCTTAGTGCCAATGTTTACTTCCTTTGTCTTCAAAAGTGTGGAGATGTCTGAGTTTTCTATTTGTGGGCCTTTGACTTCACGATGCCCTTCAACCTATGGAATATTAACAATTCTCGGATCTTCATATTCCTATTTAGTGGTAACATTATAGCATTCCAACGCATGGTGAAGTTGGGTGCTTTAGTTTGGTTGGATCCATTCCATGGGCTCCATTGGAATTCTCAAGATAACCACCCTAATTTCTTGTAGTGCTTCATCAATGCTTGCGAAGCCATCTTCAAAGCTAAAGGTAAATAAGAACCCTTCCTTCAATACATCCCACTTCGTAGTGCCATGGTGGAGCTTTGTTTCCAGAGTATGGAAAAATACATGTACCCATTCTGGCTATGGTTCTATTCCTCGTGCTTTAGTCCATTTCACTAGGTGATTGCATGGATCATCCCTTCCATTATATTTCTTAGTAATTCTAGTGTTAGCATGCCCAAAACGCAGCTTCATCATTCTTTTGTAATCTCTCCATCCAACAAAACTATCCTTATGTGTACCCCACCATCATGTGGGCGTAGCACACAATACCAACTCTAATGCTTGGAAGTGGTGATTCTATGGGACTTCATGCTCAAATTCATCCAAAAATAGATCTACGTCAGTTAAACCATCATAATAAGGTAATTTCCTTACCTCCGATGAAACACAATGCAACAACTTTGTCATCGTATTGCATCGTAATATAGATACTTCATGCAAGCAGTTCTACCAATGTTCCAATTCGTTGTCTGAATCAGAGGTGCATAAATTCTCTTGGTCCAATGAAATCCATCCATCTGTCATCAGATTTATCCAGTCCTGATCCCGTGCTATTATTTTGTAGATTTGATTTAGTTCATCATCAATTTCTTCATAATTTTGGAGTGGTTCAGTATATCGCACCCCTTCTACAGGGTCCAATGGTACTATCACCCGAAGCGACTTCCTTTCAAACGACATTGTCCTCTTCTTCAGATTGATAACCCAATTCATATCGATGGCCCAGTAAATTCCCAAGAGCGTACGGTAGGGAATACTCTCATCAACAATTTCTATAATTTCAAATCCCGCTCCATGCTTGCACCTTCAATATCATCTATTATGCCATATAACTGCCCCATGGGGATTGTTTTCTGTTGGTTCGCCATTCTGAGCTGAATCAGAGACCACTGAAGCGCAGGTCTCCCCATTCCTTCCCATGTTTGTTTGGTTAATAGGTTCGCATCGGACCCCAGATACAAAATGACCTGGTCCATCTCATAATCACCTATCTACATGGTGAGCCTCATCTCGTACCTTGTTCGTGCCTTATGTTTGCCATTTTTTTTTACCACCCAGTGTCCATCATGGAATTTCTCTTTGCTGGCACATTTATTTATTAACTCCTACAGGCCTTTCACGGCTTTGCTATCGTGCAATAGTTTTATTCAGATCTCCAAAAATGTAGCAAGTACATAGGGATCAACCTCTGCAGGTGCGCTAATATCTTGCATCTTGTGATGGCTTCCTAAGGTGGAGGCCTTAGCAAAGCTCTTCTTGGCTTCCATAATCGTTTCCTTAGCACACTCCATATTAAAGCCAACTTCCTTCTCTGGGCATTGTGGACCCATATGTCTTCTTCACGATATTTACCTTTATCATTGCTAGTCTTTATTCCACTTCTTAGCACTATATTCACTCTTTCATCCTCCTCGCGGAGCTCAACCCTCATCATCCGTAAGTTCTACGTAGGATGCTGAGGCTATGTTTTCATCCCTTGCATATTAGTTATCAGCACTAGGCATTCTTCGATAGTATGGTCAAACTGTCTGTAGCATTGACATGATGGGTGTGTAGGATTCTAGCACTCTCACATATAATGCCCTTGCTATCCATAATTGTAGTAGATAATCTAACCACGGCCTCCATTGGGTCCTCCTCCTCCGTGGCCCCATCCTTGACCCTGATATCCTCTGCGCGCTCCTCCGGTGCCTTCATCTGGAGGCTGAGTTTCTTCCTGCATCTGGTATGTAGGTTTCCATTCCATCATCAGCTCATAGCTTCGATAGTGGCACTCATCATGGCCTATGGATTTGTAAAAGTTACAGAACAATTGTTGGGGTGTTTGGACGAAGTTTTGAAGTAAATGGCAATTATCCGTCACATTTTGTCCAACAACTTGACAAATAGCACACCATAGCGTAGCCCCCATGCTCGGCTCTGCTGGAGCTTCTAGATTCAAGGCAATTGGCCCCACTCCTGTAATATAAATTTCCTACATTAGACAGTGGTCTTTATCATGTCCATGGATCTTGCACTTCAAACACCAGAATTCTGTGCATACTTTTGTTTTAGTCTCCTTTTCTTTCTTCAAACTTTGTAACTCTAGGTGTAATATTGCTAATTGTGAGTGGATGTAGTGTACCTGTAAGGTCATATCATGAATAAGTAATTCATGAAACCTCATCATGAGATCCAAGGCTTCTGCCTGTGTTCCTATCTTCTATTGTGACAGAGCAATTCTCAGGTGGGGCAGAAGTGAAGCTATAAACCATTCGCAATGCTGACTATCTATGAGTTGCATGTTAGCTTCTCAAATATGAAACTTCAACCTTTGATCTAATTCCCAAGGCGTCTCATCGACCCTCATCATGATTTATTTGAATCCAATTACTGATTTTCAATCAGACTTAGGCTTACTAAACTCCTTGTTTAAATTTGCCTTTGTCTCTGCTAGCATTGCAAGTGGATTATCAGAACAATATTAAATATACCAGGTTAGCATGTGATCTTGCAGAGTGGTAACCAATTGTGCCTTCTTTATATTGTCATCAATAATCTGTTGCGCTGTCCACATAGCGTTCGAAACAAACTAGAACTGCTCTTCATCTTCATTTCCCATGCCCCTGAAAATCACCATCTTCATCGTTTTCACCATGTTGAATGGTGGTGGTGGAGCTGGAGGTGTGGTGAAGGTGTATGAGGTGGAGGTGGAGGCAGAGGTGGACTCGACGGATGATTTACTCGAGGAATCCCCTAAGTGACTCGCTGAATAGTGCTTCATGGCGAATTTCGTTCTGCCCCTTCATCATCACTTAAAGGAGTTCTAATCAATGAACTATACTCCGGTCTTGATCCTTTGCGATTTCTAAAGAATCGTCCACTTCGCATAGCTCCAAATGTCAAGGTAATGGCCTTGCCCGTTTTTCACATAATAGCATTTTTGTTAGAAAATTATATATTACGGAGCAATGGAACACATAAAATATTGCAGAAATATAAAAATAGAAAACACATAAAACAAGAGACACATAGATATACATGGTTCACCCAGTTTGGGCTACGTCCACACTGAATAGCCAGTCCTTCCATTCTATTATCCAGCAAACTGAAGAGACACAACCTACAGTAGATCCGCTGTAATATCCTTTGTTTTCTCTCACAGTCTAACCTCTCTATTTCTCGCTTAGAGAGTACAAATATATTATATAGCCTCAAATACAATGCCCTCATACAAAGAGAGGGGTTGCCTTTTAGGGCAAAAAACACTAAACTAAACATAAGTTCTACCGTTAGATCATCTGCCTAATGAACGACCCAGATTGATTAGAAATTACTATACTTTGACAAGGAAATTTTACATCTGTTTTTACCTTCGGGGGCGCTACCCCAAACTCCCATGGAGAGGTATACAAACTTCCTAGGGTATACATCCAGCTAAAACAAATACCTTTGAACAATCATGCTCCACACCCAACAATCTCCCACTTGGAGAATGATTGTAGCAACTCCATTGCTGCTTCATTTGTTGGATAATGACTCCTCTTTGGACCTGGTTGTTTCTCATCTTCATCGTCATCCTTGAAGACCAATTGAAACTGAGCATATTCTCAATTTCTCCCTGGTTACAATTTTTGTTAGCATATTTGTAGGATTATGGCTAGTGTGTATCTTTTCCAGCTTCAACTCTCCATCTTCCAACACTGATCGTATGAAATGGTACTTGAACTGTATGTGTTTAGTCCTGGAATGAAATGCTGAGTTCTTTGCAAGATGAATGGCACTTTAGCTATCACTGTATAATGTCCCCATATCATGCTCCTTACCCAATTCACCCATAAACCCTTGTAACCAAATAATTTCTTTACTAGCCTCTGTAGCAGCAACATACTCTTCTTCTATTATTGAAAGTGCAACAACACTTTGGACTTTTGAAACCCAACTGGTAGTTGTTCCACCTACAGCAAATACATATCCTGTAGTGCTCCTCCTGTTATCTCTGTCGCCTGCCATGTTTGCATCAACATATCCCTATAGAGAAATGTTTGAACCACCAAAGCATAATGCTTGATTTGGGGTACCTTTCAAATATCTGAGAATTCATTTCACCGCCATCCAATGTTCCTTTCCTGGATTGTTCATGTACCTACTTACAAATGTTGCACAAAAAATTGTCACCTTGACATTCTGCAATCTGTGTGAGTCCATTACCACTCATACTTTCCTCCTTTGCAAGTCTTAAGCCTCATTTCTTCATATCAAGCCTTGAAAATAAAAGAAAACCCTTAAAAGTCTCTAAAACTCCAGTTCCGCACTTTCTCTTAGCATTACTTGCGGTCCTGCACCTAAAGGTCATGTCCCCTGCACACCTGATCGCTCTGTCTCTGTGTTATGGGTACGGACCCCTATAAAATTAAAAAAGGCGCAAGTGTATTCTTAAAAACTCACTTTGAGTCATTTCTAGAAGCTTCTGGAAAGAATCTTGAGGTGGCAAGTTCGCTCCTTTAAGGTTCATGCATCCCACACCTTAAGGATCTAACCCCTTCATGTGAGGAGCTTATCCCTTTGAAGGAGGACTCTAGCCCTTCATAGGTGGACCCGTAACCTCCTTCCTTTTCACTATAAAATGAAGCATTGGGCTGGTTACTTGAGAGGTTAAAAATTTGAATATTTTTGAGGTGAAATGCTGCTGGAACTTAGTCTTCCTAATTGAGATTTTGTTAGGAGATATTACATACCTCTTTGATCTCATTTGGAAGAGTGTGAGGTTTGTCAAAGTAAAGTAGATTTCTATTTTGGACCCTGGGAAGAGCTTGTACAACATCAAGGCACCAAAGGTTGTAAGGTTCTTCTATTTCAAAGTTAATACAAATAAGTTTATTTTTCTCAATAAGCTATGTTTTATGGTTTATTTTATGGATTCCTTGATCACCATAATGAACATGATTTATGATATTAGCTATGTAGGTGTTATTTGATGTGTTCTTGTTTGTGATTTCAGGTTCTCAAAAGGAAACTCTTTCGGACGGTTGAAGGATGGCTACTACAAACTAGCGTTGAACTTAAGGTAGGGTCTAAACACCTCTATGGTTTTTATTAATGAATCACAATATGTTTAGAGAAAGGTAGATTTGTTTGTCTTGCTTGTTTCTAGATATATTTTGATACTAGGGAGATCAGCCTCGTCTACAAGATTGATTTATCTGGCCAACAGAATGGTGACTCCATTGGGGATCTGAATTTGGTTTTTGGTTTTCCTTTGTCTTTGACTTGAGAAACTTGTTCTTGTTTCTGGTTTTTGCTTGATGTGTGTGGGATTGGGTAGTTTTTAGGATCTAGATTTTTTCTTCTTTTTTGAAGTTTTCAGAGGTCCGCACTTTCTTTTTATAGACAGTGGGGGCATCTCCGTACTTTTCCTTTAGTACACAGAGCGGTACCACGTCTGTTTCTTCTGGAAGTCTGCGGACCTTGTCAAATTTTTTAAAAACTTAAAATGGTTTCTTCCAGTTAAGTTTAGGTTTTATTTTCGGCTTTTAATGTCTACCCAGATCTGCATGTGTTTTGTCAAAAATCTCTTGTGAGTGAGTTCCATTGGCATTTTTGTTTTAGATGATTTTCAAGAACTTTTGCATTCCTGGATTGGTTTTCACTTGGTCCCTGTAGTGACTAAAATATTAGAAGCCTAAGAAACCGTAGATTACCTTGGTGTCTTTTTGTCTTCTTGATGATTCTGACTAGTTTGTAAAATCTATCCTTTATGAGAAATAGATTTATTTTTCTCTTTGCAAATCTTTGAACAAACTTGGTTATAAGTTTTGAATTTCATTTTTATAAAAGAAAACACATTTGGATGTTTTTTGATTGATTTGTTTTTCTGAACGAATTAATCCTTAGTTTACTAAATAACTAAGTAAAATGTCCTAAAAAAGATTTGAAGCTTTTATACAATTAGGTTTTCAGAAGTTTTTAGATCTCAAGATTAGTTTTTATAGTTTTGAGTGTTTTCTAGAAATTGTAGAATCTCTTTTGAAAGAAATTGTTTTTGTAGTTTTGATTGTTGAAAAAGGAAAAGGGATTTATTGTGAGCATAATTGGTAGTCTCGTTTTGAGTTCTTATTGAAAAAGACAAAAAGGTTTTCTTTTCATTTACATGTTGAAAGAAAGATTTGTTTTTCAAAGAATTGCATTCTCAAATTCTTTCTTTTAATTAGAGATTCATTGAAGGAAAAACTAATTGTTTATCATTTTAGGTGCATTTCTTTTAGTGTTTTTGGAGTCGATTCTTCACACCATCAAAGTTTCATTTCCATACCTATTGACTTAAGAAACAACCCATAAAAGTAACATTTAATTAAAATTGATCTAGTAATCTTTTTTATTTCTAGGGCTCTTATCACCAATATAGCTTAGGCTGGTATCTTGGAATAGGGAGTAAATAACTCTCCAAGATAGTTAAAACAAACAAGTAGCTATATCTTGCAATAGGAAATAAATCCAATTGTATTGATATAATCTAGGAATCTTATCTTAAAGGAGTAAATCACGAGATCATGTCCGAACCTTTGAGATAATCAAGTCTGTCTCATTGGGAAAGATAGAAGATTTGCGCGTATTATAAATGGTAAACCTCAGATTAACCATTGTCGAGGAGCCTGGGGTCACCTTTTGGTAAACCTTGGATTGATCATGTCGAGGAGCCTTCAAGGGGATTGAGATTTGTTACTCTGCCCTTACGCATAGATCAGATCGTAGACTATTCCCCCAGTTGTATTTATTACTGTTGGTAGCCTTAGTGTCCATAAACTTAAGATTATTTCCTAAGGTGACAGTGAAGGACGGGTCTCACTGTACCTGGAGTAGACGTTGACTAGACTCACTTGGACTCTCTAGGGTTTCTCTTCACTCGAGATGGTTATGTGAAGAAACTTGTGCCAGTCTGCTTCATTAAGCAGGTTGTCGAGGTAACTGTTCCAACCGCCCTTTCTGTCTTAAAATTCTACGACGTTGGATTTCATCACCAACTAGTGTTTTTAGTATGGGAAGTTACTATTTGTGTGTGGTTTGAACTCTTAGATTTTTAGGCATGTGATTCAGTTGTTTGTTTCTTTAGACACTTTAGGTGCTTTTATCGAAATTTTCTTTGTTTGTGTGTGATTATTTTCATCCTACACCCAGAGATTATTATCCTTGATTAATCATGTCAAGATAGTCATCTATGTTTTCCCAATCACTGGAAACATTTTTATATGGTGGTCCTACTGTTCATTTGGGGTGCCAGTCACTCTCTGGTACTTTTTCAGGAGCAACTCCTTGACTGACTGAACATTAGTTATCAACCGGTAATAATGGAACTAAAAAATTGAAAGTAGAACAGATCTTTATGATGTTTGGTAGTTTTCCAAACCCTCAACTTCAAGGTAGTTAGTTACTGCCTGGGGGGCAAGGTAGTCAGTTACCGCTTGGGGGGAAACCTCAAGGTAGTTAGTTATTGCTTGGGGGGAAACCCCAAGGTAGTCAGTTTTTACTTGGAGGGCTACCTCAAGGTTTTCAACCTTCAGCACAGTACATACCCCAAGGTCAACCTCAGGATGCTTATCAACCCCAAATTTAGTGCATGCCTCGGGGTCATCAACCTCAAGGTCAATACCCTACTCAAGGTTTCCAACCGCCTTCTGGCCAGTCATTTTTACAAGGAACTAGAAATGTACCTTCTAATTATCAACCCTATGTTCAACCAGGTTATGGTCCTCCTTATGTACAACCTTTTATGGGTCCCGAAATGAATATGGTGTGGGATCCATCACAAACTTAATAGACTTTGTAACCTAATGTGCAGTTATCTAGTCAAGCTGGACAACCTTTGGTTTTTGGTCCAATCCAGCAACCTGTCCAACCTATGGTTCAAACCTCTACACCTGGTTTAGTTCAGTAGCCTGGGCCTAGCTCACCTCAGAATCCCCCTCGAACTGCTGCTGCAACTACTGCATTTTCTGTTCAACCTACCACACCTGTTTCTGGAGTATCTGTAGCTCCCCAGTTTCTACTATCCCTACATTAGTGCCAACTCCTCAATTCTCTGTACCCTAGTCAGGACTTACAGTTCAGACTTCGATCCAGATGCCTGTAGGACAAGTTGGTCCAAGTAGAATTTCCACGAGTCAACCGTACCAGGGACAATATCAATCCGGTCCTACTATACAAAATCCAGTTTATTAATATCAATTGTACCCTAGCTATACTTATCAAAAACCTCAACAACCCCAGTTTGGTCCAGTTAATCTTGGTTTTCCAGGAGGTTATAACATTCTTAATGAAAATCCAATTCCAAGTTATCCTGGATATCCTCCTCCTGGAGCTGGTCTCATTACACAAGGTTTTTGTGAACCTAACTGTCAATTACCTTTTATTGCAACTTTGGATTTACCTAATTTGTCGCACCTTATGAACGATCTGATTTACTTTCCATATTGGCCGCCAATGCCTAATAAGTTGCCCAGTGATATCCTGAAGTTTGAGGGTAAGTCAGGAGAAGATCCATCAAATCATGTGATGACTTATCACCTCTGGTGTGCATCTAATTCCTTTGTTGATGATTCAATTCGATTGCGTCTTTTTCAAAGAACTCTTGTTGGTTTTGCCGCCAAATGGTACATTGAATTACCACAAGGCTCTTTTTATAATTTTAGTCAGCTAGCTACTTCTTTCTTAACTCATTTTCAGTTGCCTGTCAAATACGAAAATGGCACGAAATTGTTAACTTCACTAAAACAATCCATGTCCACATATATTTCTGATCATATTCATGAATGGTGACGTAGAAGGCGTTTAGTGAAAGTTTTTATTCCGGATCAAATTTTAGTAGAATGGTTTGTTAAATAATTGTTACCTAAAATCACTGAATATGTAGCTAAGGTAGGAGTTGTCACTAAAGAGCAAGTCATTGCTTAGGCTCAGTACCTTGACCTTGTTTATCCACAGTTAGGTACTTTACATGAAAAAATCCCTAATCTTCTAAAATCTATAGCTCCTCCAGGGTCTCATGCCGTTGATGGTATGATTGGTTCAATTAGTATTAAAAGTAAGAAGAAATCTTCAAAGAATTCTTCTCCTACAATAAATTTACCTAATTCCCCGAAAGGAGATTCTTCTGTTGAAGTTTTTGCCGACGTCCATGTTGTAGATTCATCTACGAGCAAATCCGGTAGTAAAGAAAAGGGGAAGAACAAAAACAATCAAAATTCAAAATAGAAAACAAATAAAAATGAATCTATTGATGAAAAATGAAAACCTCGCTATCCTTGTTTCATCTGCGATGAGGATCATTTTACTAAAGAATTCCCATATCGAGTAGAGTTTTCAAAATTCGTTAAAGATTCTCAAACGCCTACTGTCTTGAAGGATCCTTCTCCTACTCAAGATAGTAAAGCGGTTGCTTCTTCCTTGAATACCTCAGAAGAACCCATTATGATGATGTCCCATGTCAGGATTGCGACGCGATCGCAAGATTATGGTAGTAAAAATCCCGTTGATGGTAAAGAAGTAGAATCTTCTAATTCAAACCCATCAACTTCAACTCCTCCTATTTCTGATCCACCATAGATTGAGAAACCGAACCTAGGCTTAGTAACCAAACCGCTTGCTAAAGGTATATTTTGGAAATAAGCTTTCAATGCACATATGGGTGCTGTTCAGAATTATAACATTATTGAAGACTTAGCTATTTCCCCTTCAGCAATGTCATCTTTGGAAGTGCTGCAATCATGCCCAGCACAACGTAAATTACTATTGTCTGCTATAGGAGTTGTTGATATTCAGTATTTGAACCTAATAATCTTCGATTTAGAGAATAGTACACCCCACCTTCATCATCAAATGGCTTTCCAGATTCCAGTGTTAGTCAGAAATAGACCTTGCTTTCGGATTGTGATTGATGAGGGAGCTTCTACGTGTATTATGTCGATCCAGTGTTGGAAATTGCTTGGTTCTCCTACACTCAATCAGTCTCTGAAAATTCTAAAGGCTTTTGATGGCCGAGGGTTCCATCCTTTTGGTATTTTGGAAGATTTACCTATAGGGGTTAAAGGAAAAACTATACATCTAGATGTGGAAGTGGTTGATGCCCCTCTAGATTACAACCTTCTCTTGGGTCGCAGTTGGTCTTACACTATGACTACTATTGTTTCATCGGTCTTTCGGCTTATCAAGTTTCCTCATAATGGAAAGTGTTATGATAGACTAGCTGAGTTATTTATCATCTAACCCAACCTCTACAGATAGTGTTCAGCACGTTGGTAAAACGACTATCCCTTACCAAGATGTTGGGGTAGGTTTGATTAATGTTTCTGGTTTACTAGGAACATTTTCCTTCCCTCCTCCTAGTGTATCACCTTCTATTGCAACTATTCATATGATTTCATCGAACACTATTCCTTTTGATGACCCTCAAATCGTACCTTCCAATTCTGAGGTGGATTCATTTCATGGCGCGATTCCTTTGAGTCCCTTTGAAATTGCATATCAGGCTGTATAGTCATTTTCTGATTCTTGACGAAGGGCGAGGATAGTTTGTTCTTGTCTCAACCTCATTAAAAAATGAAACTAGGATGCGAGGATATTTTTTTCCCGTCTCGACCTCGTTAAAAAATGAAACTGGATGTTTCGAGGATAGTTTTTCCTGTGTCAACCTTGTTTAGAAATGAAATCGGGAGTTGTGAGCATAGTTCCTAGTCTTGTGTCAAGCTCGTTAAAAAATGAAACAAGGAGTCATGAGCATAGTTCCTTGTCTTGTGTCAAGCTCATTAAAACATGAATCAAGGATTTTTGAGCATCGTTCCTTGTCTTGTGTTAAGCTCATTCAAAAATGAATCAAGGGTTAGAAGCATAGTTCCTTTTCTTGTGTCATGCTCCTTTAAAAAATGAAACAAGGGTTTTCGAGTCTTTTCAAGATCTTGAAAGTGAACCTTCATTCCATCCACTTGGTTGAATGCAATGAAGCTTGGGGGGCATGTACTGCGATTTGAATCATTATGCTAGGGGCATGCGAACTTATAACAAGCATAGTTTTTTGTTTCAAGCTTGTGTAAACATGAAACCGAATCCAAGCAAAGTTCTCTATGGTTCAAGCTTGTGTAAAAATGAACCCATACCCGATTTACATCTCGTGATTGCCTTTTTATCCACTAAATTCTAATAGATGAGCCTTGGTTGTTTTCATTCCATCGCCACCATCTCTTTGGCTGATCATACTCTTCCACTTGATTGTTTACCCTTCCTGAGGGATCGTAGTTATGGGTGGTTTTATTAGCCAGCCTCTTAACCATTACATGTTTTGAGCAATTCCTCCATTGGCAGAACCAGTTGTGACCCTTTATACCACTCATTCCTCTAGGATGAGTCCTCTTTAAGCTCTTTTCTGACTCATAAAATATGAAAAGATTGTTGAGTTTTTCCCTTTTAACTCGTTAAAATAGAATAAAAAGGTGGTCCACTTATAACTCCTTTCTGATCATATAAACATGAAAATATCGTCGGGATTTTGTCATTTCAAGTTCGATATTGGTTATAAAACGACGTGTCTTCGATCACTTTTTAACTTTTTTGGATCAGAGCCACTAATTATGAAAAGTAATCCTTGATTGTAATGGTCAAGCGATTCTCTCAAGTATTATTTTATAATTTTTTGGGCTTGGGGGACACAAATTTACGAAAAAGGACATCCATGAAGTTTTCTTAAGTTTTTCTTCTGACTCCCTAAAATTGAAAAACACCGAGTTTTTCCTATACTGGACTCGTTAAAATTTAACAGTAAAGGACCCGTTCAATTTCAAATAAGAATGAACCACTCCTTCTTAGGGTTCGAATTTTAAACTAAGTTGGACTCATCC
Source organism: Pinus taeda (assembly GCA_000404065.3). Classification (NCBI taxonomy): domain Eukaryota; kingdom Viridiplantae; phylum Streptophyta; class Pinopsida; order Pinales; family Pinaceae; genus Pinus; species Pinus taeda. Next base: position 237,409 of record APFE030033428.1, read on the forward strand.
GAAGGATGAGATTATAAACAAGCAAATGTTATCCTCCTCAAGCTTGTCAAAAATAAAGAGGTACTTTCGAGAAATGGTGGGGGAAAAGAGAGAAAAACGCACTTGTTTGTCATACTTTGTGTTTTAGAAAAGAAGTTAACCACTCTTGAACACGACACTTTTTGTTCACTTGGGTTGGGAAATCCTTTGCCTAACAGTTAATCAAACCATATTGAAAGTCTTCATCTGGTTTCTGGGTATTAGCTTTGGGTCAATTGTCACCAAACCATCTGCAGTGTCGTTATGTGTTCAAGAGGTCAGTTCAAATAAACCATTCATCTGCAAAATATCTGTCATCCATTTTGACCATCCCTGAGTTATTCCTTGCCAAATATATTTCTTCAAAACTTGATCTATGATTTCATGTTGTGGGCTTGTCTACGATAGATCACTTTATATCGACTTCAGCTCATTATCTAGAAAGATGATCTAGAAATCGTCAGTACCTTGGAATCTGCATGCCCTAATGGCAGGTTTCTCGCCTTCGACGATAGGTTGCGTCATTGACCTTTGATCAAAGGATTCTATGACATGTTCGACATCAACTCATTTATTCACATTTCATGGATTGTATTGAGTACTTTGAGAGCCATTGACATTACTGGTGCTTTCTCTCACACTTGTTAACATTTCACATCATTGATTGGTAATCAAGTGGTTCCTACCATGTTCGACTTCGACACATTCATTCACATGGATAGAATCGTACTAGTTCGAGAAGCAGAAATCAAGACCCTGGATCTAGTTTCTACCATCCAGGCTACGAGGAATTTTGTTATTCATTATACAGTGGACTATTCATAAATAGATGGTTGCGTCCATACTGTATCTACAAATGTTTATACTCATGATGTATTACAAAATTATTCTTGTATCATAACAGTATAGTCAATTTTCTAGTCAGTTTTGATTTGAGTATGGGAATGCCTACCTCAACGATGATATGTTCACATATATATATTTTGCATTAAATGTTTTTACAGGTTCCGACTGGGGTTTCCACAGGATGATCCTTGAAATGATAAAGTACTTCACTCTTCTTAGATGATAAATTCTATCTTCATCTATTATAGACTTCGCACTTTAGGGGGTAATCTGTTGCACAAAAAATTGTCACCTTGACATTTTGCAATCTGTGTGAGTCCATTACCACTCAAACTTTCCTCGTTTGCAAGTCCTAAGCCTCATTTCTTCATATCAAGCCTTGAAAATAAGACAAAGCCCTTAAAAGTCTCTAAAACTCTGGTTCCGCACTTTCTCTTAGCATTACTTGCGGTCCCGCACCTAAAGGTCATGTCCCCTGCGCACTTGATCACTCTGTCTCTGTGTTATGGGTGTAGACTCCTGTAAAAGTAAAAAAGGCAAAAGTATATTCTTAAAAACTCACTTTGAGTCATTTCTAGAAGCTTCTGGAAAGAATCTTGAGGTGGGAAGTTTGCTCCTTTAAGGTTCATGCATCCCATACCTTAAGGAGATAACCCCTTGAAGTGAGGAGCTTATCCCTTTGAAGGAGGACTCTATCCCTTCATAGGTGGACCTGTAACCTCCTTCCTTTGCACTATAAAATGAAGCGTTGGGCTGGTTACTTGGGAGGTTAAAAAGCTGAATATTTTTGAGGTGAAATGGTGCTGGAACATAGTCTTCCTAATTAAGCTTTTGTGAGGAGAGATTACATACCTCTTTGATCTCATTTGGAAGAGTGTGAGGCTTGTCAAAGTAAAGGAGATTCCTTTTTTGGACCCTGGGAAGAGCTTGTACAACATTAAGGGACCAAATGTTGTAAGGTTCTTCTATTTCAAAGTTAATACAAATAAGTTTATTTTTCTCAATAAGCTATGTTTTATGGTTTATTTTATGGATTCCTTGATCACCATAATGAACATGATTTATGATATTAGCTATGCAGGTGTTATTTGATGTGTGCTTGTTTGTGATTGCAGGTTCTCAAAAGGAAACTCTTTCGGACGGTTGAAGGATGGCTGCTACAAACTAGCGTTGGACGTAAGGTAGGGTCTAAACACCTCTATGGTTTTTATTAATGAATTGAAATATGTTTAGAGAAAGGTAGATTTGTTTGTCCTGCTTGTTGCTAGATATCTCTTGATAATACGGAGATCGGCCTTGCCCACAAGATCGATTTATCCGGCCAACAACAACTCCCACTGCATGTGCAATATTAGGCCTTGTGCAGACCATTGCATACATTAAGCTTCCAATTGCTAATGCATATGGAACTTTAGACATATAATCCATGTCTTCTTGGGTCTTTGGGCACATTTCCTTACTAAGTTTTAAATGGCTAGCAAAAGGCGTACTAACTGGTTTTGCATTGTGCATATTAAATCTTTTCAACACCTTTTGTATGTAATGATTATGAGACAATGTCAATTTGCCATTTTTCCCGTCTCTAGTTATTCTCATACCAAGGATTTGTTTTACAGCTCCCAAATCCTTCATTGCAAATGAATTTGCCAATTTTCTTTTGAGCACATTTATTTCCTGCATGTTAGACCCTACAAAAATAATTCCATCTACATATAATAACAATATAATATAGCTGGCATCATTTTACTTTTTTAGATAAACACAATGATCAGAGTGACATCTAGTATAGCCTTGTTCAGACATAAACTTGTCAAATTTTAGATACCACTGCCTTGGAGCCTGTTTTAAGCCACACAAACTCTTCTTCAACCTGCACACTAGTTTATCCTTCCCTTTTACCTCATATCCTTGTGGCTACTGCATATATATCTCTTCCTCCAAATCCCCATGGAGAAAGGTTGCATTTACATCTAATTACTCAAGATGCAAATCTTCAGATGCTACTAGAATTAAAATAGTTATGATTGAAGTCATTTTAACAACAAGAGAAAATATTTCATCAAAATCAATACCTTTCTTCTGTGCAAACCCCTTCACCACAAGTCTAGCTTTGTATCTTTGTTTTCCTCCATCTTCTTCCTCACCTTGTAAACCCATTTATTCTTCAATGTAGTTTTTCCTGTAGGCAACTTGACTAAGTCCCAATTCTGGTTATGCATTAAGGAGTCCATCTCTTCTTCCGTGGCTACCTCCCACTTCTTCCTGCTTTCAACCTGCATTGCTTCTTCATAACATTCGGGTTCACTAGAATCAGTCAACAATAAATAATATAATGAAGGAGAGTATCGTTCAGGGGGTATGCTTATCTTGTTAGATATTCTAACTCCACTTTCAGGTGTTTGGGGTGCCTGTTGCTGTTGTGGTGGTTGCTATTGTTGTGGTTGTTGATTATTATTATTTTCAGGTACCTTTACTTTTTTAGTGATTTCATCAAGAACTGCATATTCCTTGTTTTCTTTTTCCTGTTTCGTTTCTTGCAATTGATTCTTATACAAGACCTTTTCATTGAATATTACATTTCTGCTCCTAATGATTTTGTAATTTTCGTAATCATATAAGCGATAACCAAAATAATTAACACCATATCCAATAAAGGTACATTTCTTTGACTTTCCCTCAAGCTTTGTTCTATTTTCTTTATTAATATGGACAAAGGCTTCACAACGAAAAGGCTTTAAAAAGGATTAGTTTACCTTTTTACCTGTCCATTCTTCCTCTGGAACACCACCATCCAAGGGACTTGAAGGCCCTCTATTTATTAGATAAACATCAGTATCTACAACATCTACCCAAAATTGTAAAGGCAATCCTGCATGCAATCTCATGCACCTTGCAAGCTCCATGATTGTTCTGTTCATCCTTTCTGACACACCATTTTCTTGTGGTGTTCTTGGAACTGTCTTCTCTTTGTAAATTCCATGCTTTGAACAATACCTATCAAACTCTTTGCTGCAATATTCACCTCCATTGTCTAATCTGAGACACTTCAACCTTTTTCCTATCCCATTTTCAACCTTTTTCCTGTCCCTTTTTCCTGTCTGAATCTCAACCAAAGCTTTCCATTTCTTGAAAGTATCAAATACATCAGATTTATTCTTAATACAATAAATCCAAGTTTTTCTAGTTGCATAATCAATAAAAGTAACATAATAACAAGAGCCACCGAGAGATGATACATGAGCAAGTCCCCATACATCTGTATGCACAAGCACTAATTTTTCACTCTTCTTTTCTTTCCCAACTCTGAGAAATTTGACTCTCTTCTATTTTCCATAAATGCAATTCTCATAGAAGTCCAAATCAACATTCTTCAAACCCAGCAACAAATTCCTTGAGTGAAGAATCTTCATCCTTTTTTCACTCATGTGTCCAAGCATATGATGCCATAATGTTGCATCTGCTCCTTTGGAAGTTAAAGCATTAACAGAGTTAGAAATACCATTGCATAAATACAATGTACCAACCTTTTCGCCTTTCTCTATTACCAGGGCTCCTTTGGTAACCTTGCAAGCTTTATCTATGAAAGTTGTCACACAACTTTCACCACCTAACTACCTTGTTGAAATCAGATTTTTCTTTATATCTGGAACATGCCTTACGTCCTTTAGTAGCCATTAGTTTCCATTCTACTATTTTACAAGAACCTTACCCATTCCAACAATTTTACAAGGTTTATCATCACCCAAACGAACTTGTCCAAAATCTCCTTGAACATAGTCATGGAAGTATTTCTTATCAGGTGTGGCATGGAATGAGGCCCCTAAATCTACCACCCAGGAATCAATAATATTTTCGAAAGAAAGAATCAAAGCATCTTGTAACACCTCACCTGTCACATTTGCTTCATGATTGTTTTCTTGCTGTGAATCTCCTTCTTTTCCCTTCCGAGATCTACAGTCTTTCTTTAGGTGTCCTTTCTTTCCGCATTTCCAGCACACTATTCCCGATCTGGACTTGGATCTGCCTTTCCTTGATTTACTGCGATATCCTGAGCTCTTTCCTCTTTCCATTTTTCTTCCTCTAGACTCTGCACTCAAAGCATTTCCCGATGTCTCACGGAGCTTTTCCGTCGCATTTCCTCGCTAAGGATAGCACCGACAACATCATCAAACTTTAAAGTACTAGATCCATAAACAGAGTTACTAATGGCCATTACTAAACCATTCCAAGTTTTTGGTAATGAGCACAAGAATAACAGAGCTCTAACTTCATCATCAAAGTTTACCCCTACAGAACATAACTGACTTGTAAGAGTATTAAAATCATTTAAATGATCTGCAACAGATCCACCTTCCGACATCTTCATATTAAATAACCGTTTCATAAGAAATACCTTGTTTGAGGCCGAGGGTTTTTCATATAGTTTGTCCAAAACCTTAATCAAACCCTCTGTCGTTGTTTCCTTCGAAATGTTGAAGGCGACCGACACTGCAAGGCACAACCGTATTGTTTTGAGTGCCTTTCTATCGAGAAGGTTCCATTCTTCATCTTCCATATTCGTCGGCTTCTTTGATTTTCCGCCCAATGGTAGGTATAGATCTTTCTGATACAGATAATCTTCCATCTGCATCTTCCACAGTGAGAAGTTTTGGTCGTTAAATTTCTCGACCCTAAACTTACCATTTTCCGCCATTGCCCCCACTCGAACTAGGAACCCTTCTTTCCTGCAAGTTTATCAGCCAAATATACTTTCGGCTCCGATACCAGTTGTTAGAATATTTTAGATTACGGAGCAATGGAACACATAAGATATTTTAGAAATATAAACATAGAAAATGCACAAAATAAGAGAGACACAGATATACGTGGTTCACCCAATTTGCGCTACGTCCACCCCTAAAAATCAGTCCTTCTTTTCTATTATCCAGCAAAATGAAGAGACACAACCTACAACAAATCCGCTATAATATCCTCTGTCTTCTCTCACAGTCTCACCTCTTTGTTTCTCACTCACCCAGAATACACATCTATCTCACAGCCTCAAATACAATGCCCTCATACAAAGAGAGGGGTTGCCTTCTAGGGAAAAAACCCTAAACTAAACATAAGTTCTACTGTCAGATCATCCGCCTAATGAACGACCCAGATTGATTAGAAATTACTATACTTTTACAAGGCAATTTTGCAGTTGTTTTTAGCTTCGGGGGCGCTGCCATCGAAACCCCCCGCTAGGGGGCGGCTCCCAAAGGTCGCAGTCACCCCCCCTGGACCCCCCCTGCAGCAAATATTTTACGGGCAGCGTTGCCGCCCCCATTTTGAACTGGGGTCCAATTTGGTGGTACTTTTGAATATAGAAGATAATCAGGCTCCACACCCAACACTCTTCACATAAGATGAGTCAGCAGATGATAACGTAATATTGTTGTTTTATTTAAATTAATTTAGTTTAATTTTATTGTCTTAATTAATTAGAATAAAATTTATTCTAGCGTGTTCTTTAACTTGTTTTATTAAATTGTTTAATGAAATTGTCTCATTTTTGTTGTGTCCTATATATTGTAGATAATGGCACATTCATTGAGGACATGCCTCCTCCCCCACCGGATGCAGATGTGGAGATGGATGAGGTTGCAGTAGGTGAGAGATTCCTTGGATGTAGATACCCATGGTCATGCAACCATGTAGACTTGATGTTAGATTCATGATGGAGTTGGTAACCAACTTTCTACACTTTTGGTTGAGGAGGTAGTATGACATGTGACAGCTCGAGACACCAAGGAAGATCATATGCTCCTAAAGATGTTAAGTGATTTGTCATGCAATATGATTATTTTTATGCATCATATCATCAGAGCTGCTAGGGTACTAGAAGCGAGGATGAATGGCCATGCAGATACATAGTCTTTATCCAATACACCCCATCAGATGATGATCAAGGTGGTGATATTTATGGTAGTACTCCACCTCCTCCTCATTCAGCTCAACACTTCTTTTTTATCCTCAGAGAGCAGAACAACCACCTCCTCCGCCACCTCATATTTTAACTCTTAAGGCATATGAATATCCATCATCTTTTGCTATAGACTAGGCCTCCACTAGTATTGTTGTACTAGATATTTTATAACAATTATTTGACTTGATGCAGTTATTTGACTTGTTGATAATATATATATATATAATATATATAATATATATATATATATATATATAATATTGCAATTTATTTTTTCATGTTGATGTACTTAATTTATATGTTGGTGTTGATGTTTATATTTTTAGGCCATGTTAGATATGCTCATTTAATGTGTTTGTAGATAGATGTGTATGTTATAGAAGTTATTTGACATGAGATATATATTTGAGGATGTGTGTGGTGATGATGTTAGACAATGGTTGTGTTTTGTTAGATGTGATCACATTGATGATGCCTTATTATATTATTAGATTCGTGTCTAGCTAATGGCGTTTACATGTCCTATAGGTGTATATAATTATATGATGTTAACAAATTTGAATTTGTATTTTAAACGATGTTTATGTTTGTTAGATGGTTATCATCATGATGGTTTTCTTATGAAATGATATTTTATTATATATTATGTATTGGTCAACTTATATCAAAATTTTATATATGAAATACATGCAAAACGATTTACTTTAAATAAAAAATGCAAAGATATTTGTATAAATAACAAAGTTTAATATGGTTGGAACTATAATTTTGAAATTACCATAGATATTTTTCTATTTCATAGATAGTTCATACACATTCATTCTAACTAAACTCTTATTCAAACAAGGGTTGTGAGCAACATAGTCCCTCCCTAAAATAAATATAAAATAAAATAATAAAAAATTATAAAACATGTCTTAAAAATAGTCACTACAAAACAAAATAAATTTTACACACTTGGCTGCTTGTACTCTGAGCTAGTGTGATTAATGGAGGAATATTCGAATGAGGGAGGAGTAAATGAGGAGGATTTACCTCCTACAATCTCTCTCCCTTGTCCCATTCGAGTTTCAAACCTTAATCTTGCCAAAATTCCCTGATTTTCTCTTTCAAACCTACATTCAATGCATATTAGTCCACTAGGCATAATATCTCACTTTAACTCGTCTCATTAAACAAAATATAATCAAAACATGTAATAAATTGTGAGAAGAGTTTATTTGACTAAGCTAGGAGGTGACTTAAGGTCCATATAATTACCCAATGATGAGGCTAATCAGTACTCATGTACATATGGGATTGTGCGCATGTCGTACATGTTGTGTTGTGGGCATGGGGTAATATCTATGTGCATTTTTTAGTCGTGGTATTGTGACATATATATTCATTTTGTTGTACACTATGTACATATTTGTGTTGTGTTTTACACTGGGTGCAAATGTATGTGTTCTATATTAGGTGTAGGTGCATGTATTTCATGGTGTTGTATGTCATCTGTGCTTGTATGTGTCTTATGCACACTATGTGTATGTGCACATGGTTGAGGAGAAGGCACTGGGTGTTTATCGGATGTGGAAACTGATCGAGTGTGCGTACGGAATAAGGATAGAGGTAAAAGCTAAGGTCAATGATGATTACATGTGATCTATGATTCTAGTTTATGATGGTTACATGTGATTTATGATTTTGATTCATGATGGTTTTATTTTGAGCTAACCTGATGTGATATGTTTATACATGATGATTTGGTCAAAGAGGATAGTTTGACTTATTGTGACATGAAGCGAACAGAATTGCAAGTTTACCTTGTTGACAAGCTACCAATGAGGTATGATGTGAATTTATTTCAATTTATTTTAAATCTAATGGAATTTATGTACTTGGTACAAGAAGCACGAAAATTCCCAGTTGAGTGGTTGAAACTAACCACAAGAATTAGTAGCAAAGATAAAAGGAATTGAAACATTCAATAGTATGTTGGTAAAGTACTTCAGAAGCAAGGCCATTATGGGACAGAGGTACCCAATAGTGTCCATTAATTTCCATGAGCATGCTATGACTGGTATGATGGTTTTAATGTAGGGATATGCCTTGGTTTTTGGAACCTATGATGCAAGAAAACCTTGCCGAGGAATGGACTTTGCAGGCTGGGGGTGCCAATGGAACCTGGAAGGTGTGTCACTACACAGAAGGGGTGACTGGATTTCCTAAGGCACTGTGTAGAAGAGAAGGGAAGGTTGAGGATATATTTGTTTGGGTCATTATCATTGCTAGATGGAATCAAATGCACATTGGGAGTGTGCCCTGAAATGATAAGTCAATAATTTTTCATTGAAGGACAACTTGCATTGTCTTATAGTGTTGGACATTAGATGCAGATTTGACCTTGCAGTGGATTCTAGAATTCTTGGGAAGGGGGTGAATCCTGGTATTACTTTGGGAGTGGAAGTGTGAGCCTATAGATTCCATTGTTGTTGATGCAGGTATTATATCCTTTTATTTTTTAGTTGAGAAAATGTGCAAATGTGTATATGTGTCTATTATTGTAAATATTGTATCGATATGGTTTATAAAGCTCCATAACAATATTATTATTTGATGGTTGAAGAAAATTTGCGTAAGTATATGTGTTTATTTTTGTAAATATCATAATGAGTTGTGTTATAAAGCTCCAGTAAATGATATCTTTGTCATGTTTAAATAGATCATCATTGTAAATACTATAACGAACTATGTTACAAAGCTCCATGGGCAACATGTTTTGTTTTCAGTGGTCTTATTGGTTATAGGTGTCATTGAATACCAAGGATAGTGTTCCCCCGGGGGGGGGGGTGGTTTCTGTAACATCCCTGGTTAAAAATCCATTTAAATATAAAAATATATAAGACCATGGTCATGGGATACATATTCCAAGCTAAATGGTGGGAAAAAACATGCTAGTGGGGTGTCACTTCAGTTTATTATTGCTAAGGAAATTAGCAAAGAAAATGGAAAAGGCTTTGGAAAGGAAAAATGGCATTTTTTGACACATTTATTTATGAAAATAATGGAAATTAGGAGAAAAGGAAGGTGAAAGGTCCAGGTTGCATGTGAGGAGGAAATTGAAGGAAAATAATGGAAAATAAAGAAAATAGAGGCATCATTGATAAAAAAAGCTTATGAGAATCAATTGGAAGACCTTTGTCAGTTCAATTTTGGTGATCTCTCTCTATTATCTCTCTCTCATACTCTTGGAAACTTACAGGTTTCTTAGAGCACTCTTGCAGAGTGTGGTATACTTGGAGTTTTGGAACAAGAAAGAAAATGAAGAGCATGAAAGCGGAAGAGGACATTGGGATCAACAACTAAAACAAGTTTTCTTACAAGTACCGAGTTGCAAGTATGTTTTCCTCACTAGTTTTGGCATGCATGTGGTTTATTGGTCATGATTTGTCATTGGCATGGGGTATTGCTTCGATTGATAATGGATTTTCCTAGCCTTACTATTTCCTGGATAGCCATGGTGTTGTGGGTTCATTTATTTGTTTTTATGGTTGGTTCTCATGTTTCATTTAACTTAGGTTGAATTACTAGTTCCTGGAGGCCTTGGTTGGACAAACGCTCTGGAAGCCCTGTAACAACTTGGGTTGGATTACTAGTCTTGGAAGCCTTGGTTGGAAAAATGCTTTGGAAGCTTGTTACGCAGTAATTTGTCACCGTTTGTCGCCATCCCTATTACCCCTCTCCCACATCTTGGAGGACTCATTCCGGGACTTGTGAGAAGTGACAAGGCTTGAAACCACTTGCATTATTGACCTCTAAACATGAGCTTCATATTCCCTTAAGACATCTCCTGCTCATTGCCCTTAAAAACAACCCTTTTTGCATTAGCGCTGGTGCCCTGTGTTATGCCCGCGCTAATGGGGAAAATCCTATTGAAAGGGCGCGCCATTAGCGCTCCGCCCCAGAGTCACAATCACGCCAACCATTTTGGGCAAAGTTTTGAACTAATCAAACCTCCGAAGTTTCTGTCCAACTCATTCACCAAACTGATTCCAAGTTGAGTGAGGATGGTTTGGCTTCGAATCTCCTTGGAGGAAAGTAGTTTTCCACCATTCCATGCGAAGTTTTCCAAGTATGAAGCCAAATCCATTATTGTGGGGGATTGACCTTATCTCTTCCTTTTCCTCTATAAAAGCTTGTCTCCATGGCTTGAGCAAGCTAGTTCTGATAGTTCTGACTCTTGTGGCAATACTTGTGGTGAAAGGAAGATATCAAAAGATTAGAGTTGCAAGAAGCCTTCTTTGTATCCATAAGGCTTTATCTAAGTAAGGAGACCTTGTCACTAGAGAGAGAGAGAGCTTGTCCCTCACCCCTTCAAGCTTTTGCAAGACTTGTGTAGCTGAGCACCCAGCCAAAGGAGGACTTGACGTCAGGACGCTGGTTGTATTCTCCTTTGTTAATTATTAATAATAGATGACTATCATTATGGTTCCATTCTCATTGTACTTGTAATGGTTGATGTTGAATTATATCCTTCCTGACTGATGTATAATTGCATATATTAGATTTCACGCTTGTGTTTGTGTTGTTCTCTTTGTGCGTAGGTGTCCATTCACGGAGATAGTGGAGGACTGTGACCGGCCAAGACAAAGGAGCGTGGCCGACGTCTCTTCTACGAACAAAAGCGTTGGAACTCAAGTAGGTATTCATCACCTACCTTTTATTTGCAATTAGGAACTTGCGTGATAGCATTGTTTGATTGTTGTTAGACCCGTTCTAGGCTAGTAGGGATCGCCTCTATCCGTAGAGGGGATTTACCTCTCCAACAGGAAGAAGCATGGAACACCGTAGTTTATTTACACAACCAAATTCCTCATATAATACTTGGCATGATCATACCCGAAGAAGATTTCTCTTGGAGGAAGCCTGATGTATCTCATTTCAGGGTTTTTGGAGCTACTGTGTATTGTCATGTATCCAAGGATAGAAGGAATGAAATTGAGCCTACAGCTGAGATGGGAATATTTTTAGGATACATAGAGACACCACATAACTATAGGGTGTAGTTTCCCTCACTCGGGGTGATAGTAGTGAGGAGAGATGCCAAATGTTACGAGGAGAAAACTATGAGATGCTATCTAGAGCGAGATTTGAGTGTCCCACCATAGGAAGAGATTCTAGATCCAAAGGAGGAGCCTTATGTAGAGCTTAAGGATGTTGTGGAGCAGCCACATGCATAGGAGAAGACAGGAGGTAGAGTTGAGGAACCCACTCAACTAGAACCTTCTAGAAAGAGGAGGAAGAGAACCAAAGAAGCTAATAGATTGGTATATGATGCAAAGGAGCATGTGGGATCTCCTTCATCTTAGCGTAGGCAAATGAGGTTACCAGATAGGTACACTAGGTATATGGCTCTCATGACAGAGCTTATTAAGTCAGAGCCTTCTTCATTTGAGGAAGAATTTTCTCAACTACTGTGGGTTGATGCCATGGTGGAGGAATATGACTCCATCATGAAGAGCAATGTATGAGTGGTGGTGTCGAGACCAAAGAACAAGTCGGTGGTTTGTTCGAGATGGGTCTACAAAGTGAAGCATTCAGCTGACGGGAGCATCAAGAAGTACATGGTCAGATTTGTGGCCAAAGGCTTCTCTCAAGTAGAGGGAGTGGACTATGAGGAAAAAATTTACCCAATGACAAGATATTCCTCAATCAGATAAGTTCTAGCATTAATTGTGCAAATGGGGTGGAAGATCCACCAGATGAATGTGAAGATTGTCTTTCTCAATGGTGTTGTTGAGGAAGAAATTTACATAGAGAAACCAAAGGTATTTAAACAATATGACAAGGAGACACATGTGCGTAGACTCAAGAGAGCCCTATATGATCTAAAACAAGTTCCATGATCATGGTACACTCATATTGAACCATATCTCAATGGATTGGGCTTCACCAAAAGTGAAGCAAATGCCAACCTTTATCACATTGTCGTAGATGGCAAGTTGTTTATCATGGTTTTGTATGTTGATGACTTGATACTTATAGGGGATAAGCAGTTGATATGCTCTTGCAAGGAGGACCTTGTGAGAGATTTTGAGATGAAATAAATGGGCTTTATGCATTACTTCCTTAGACTAGAAGAATGGAAAGGTGATGGTGAGTTGTTTGTGAGCTAGGGGAAGTATTCCTCTGAAATACTTCTCGCATGGAGAACTGCAAGCCTGTGGACATGCCTCTAGCTATAAACTGGAGGAAGAAGAGTGCTTCTTCATGGGAAGCAGTAGATGCTACCAGATACATATGGCCCATATGTCAGATCCTTGATGTATTTGGTGAACACGAGGCCTAACATATGCTATGGAGTTAATCAATTGAGTCAAGCCATGGTGAAGCCTACCAAGTTGTATTAGAAGGTAGGAAAACACGTGTTGAGGTACCTCAGAGGCACAATTGAGTATGGGTTATGGTACAAGAGGATGAAGGGAGTGAAGCTCCAAGGATTCACTGATGCATATTGGGGAAGGAGTATATCAAACAGGAAAAGTACTTCAGGTGTTATCTTCAATGTTGGGTCTGCAACTATTTCCTGGTATAGTAGGAAACAAAGGTATGTGGCACTCAACTCAGTAGAATTTGAATACATGGTTACAAGTCAAGAAGCATGGGAGGCCATATGGATGAGGAAAATACTTGTGGTTATTTTTAATAAAGAGATGGATCTGACAATGATATATTGTGATAATCAAAGTTGCATTAAACTCTCTAAGAATCTGGTATTTCATGACAGGTCCAAGCACATTGATAGCAAGTACCATCACTTCTAGTATTTTGTGTAGAGGAAAATTATGATGCTACATTACATTCCAAATAAGGAACATGATGCAAATATCTTTGTCAAGAGGCAAATTCGAATTCCACAGGTGCAGGATAGGGTGGTTCAAATCCCTTTCTTGCTAAGAGGGAATGTTAGAAAAATGTAGTAAGAAAGGCTCAATTTGACTTTTGCCTTAGTCAAATTGAGTAATTCGATTTTCGACATCAGCAGGATGACTTGGATTGCAATTAACTTGTGTGAGATGGATTTATCTACTAGTTCACTCAGTAAATTCGAATTAGAGGCTAGAAGTAGAGTTGTGCATGTAGTGATTAAAATTTAGCAATCTATAGGGGTGATTTTAGGGTGGCGAAATTAAGGGGTTTTAAATTTTTAGTGGGCGAATATTTTGTATCATAGTACATTTTTACAAATCACCTCAAATAGCCCACCTTATTTTAAGGGAGAGGGTAAAAAAGGTAAATTTAGCCCTTGAAATTAGGAGTTACAACCTTCCATTCGCCCATTTTCAAGAATAGGTTTTATTTAAGTGAATCCTATGGGCCAA
>APFE030033428.1:260642-288903 GCA_000404065.3 Pinus taeda
TTTCACGCTTGTGTTTGTGTTGTTATCTTTGTGTGCAGGTGTCCATTCACGTGGATAGTGGAGGATCGTGACCGGCCAAGGCAAAGGAACGTGGGCGACGTCTCTTCTACAAACTAAAGCGTTGGATCTCAAGTAGGTCTTTATCACCTACCTTTTATTTGCAATTAGGAACTTGCATGATAGCATTGTTTGATTGTTGCTAGACCCGTTCTGGGCTAGTAGGGATCGCCTCTATCTGTAGAGAGGATTTACCTCTCCAACAAGCCCTTGGTGGGTTGAGATACTAGCCTTGGAAGCCCTCATTGGACAAACACTCTGGAAGCCTGGCGATATTTATGGGTTGACTTACTAGTCCTGGAATCCTTATTTGGAATAAACACTTTGGAGCCTTGGAAGGCTTGGGTAGAGACCAAATGGATGATGGTTTTGTGATTTTTGACCATAAGGTGGAATCACTATTTGATGCGTTGAGGTGGTTTGGCTTCCAGAAGCCTTGGATGGTTTTTATTGAGGTGTTTTATGAGATCCCGCATTCATGCTTGGAATATGGCATGGGGGTGAATGGCTGAAGAGAGATTTGGATTAGGCATGTCTAAAGTAGGGTGGTTCATGGAAGTCCCACAAGTGGTTGGACTTTGCATCAATAATATGAGGTTATTTCCCCTTGTTATTTCATGAATATTATACTGGTTTATATGTGGATTATGTGGTTGTTTTTTCCTTGGTATTTTTGTTTTTATTATGTTAGTTATGCACATGTATTATGATAGTGGTTGTATATGGATCTCATTATTTTTTTCTTGTAAATGAATGAACAATGTAGAAACAACCTAATGGATGAAATTGCAGCTAATGTGTTGAGGCAACAATGCTTCTTTTTGATTCTTAGATGAGTATGAGACCCCTATGCTCATTTCTATTGTTAAGACCTATAGCTTTTACGTTTGTAACATGTTTGACGAAATGCCTATCATGGCTAGTAGGGGTCTACTCTAGTCCTTGTTCAAGTAATTACATTTTCATCATTATTTTGTTGTTATATTTCATTTCTAAAAGTGTCATTGAGTTCTGGGTAGTGACTTGGGCTTTGGGCTTGAAAAAGTGGCACAAATCCTAGAGTCATAGGCACAAGTATGAGGAGAAAAGTACCCAAACGCATGCAAACCCATGTTGTGGGAGCATCTAGAGTCTCTTGGATGCATGCTTGTCCTTAACAAGGGAGCATCAAGGGTTTAATTGTATAAAATATTAGTGGGACCCAGGGGTTTGTTACCAGAGTGGTTGGGATGGCTCCTAGGAGTTCTATCGCTGATGTGGAAGGTCTATATGGTGTGTTTCTATCAATTCCACTTGCTTAACTGACACAGAGGGAGTTGAATCATATCGTAGCAACTTCGCATCACAATTTTACCCCAGTTGGTCGGTTACTTGGGTAGATGTGGGAGGAGGGTGTTACATGCGACGAAAATGATTTGGATACTTTTAAGCGTAGGTTACAACTACTATATGATTTCGAAAAGAAAAACCAACACCTACCAAATGTTGAACGAGTGAACCAATAAGAAGCTAGATGGGTGGAAAGGGTCAATACACTTGAGAATATCAATTCTTTTTGTAGTGAACTATCCAAAAGGAGAGATTATTCCTATCTCATGGAAATGGATGTTATAATTGTTGGGTTGTGTTATATTCTTTCCATGACTAACCCATGTAGTTAACTGGGGGGCTTAAAAAGGGGGCGGAGCCCCCCGCTCGTTGCGTTGATTGCGTAGCTAGGGGGGGGGTCACATGGGGTTTGAGGGGTGAAAGTAACCCCACTATATGGGGTCTGGGACAGTGCCGCAGAAAATTTTGGTTTTGGAAACTATGTTAGGTTGGGCGGACCCACCTATGGTTTTGTGCATGATTTTCGCACATGTTTTTAGACGCGATGGTTTTCGGTCCATGGTTTTGGACACGATGGTTTTCGGTCCATGGTATTGGATTCTTAGGCATGTATAACTATGTATTATAACATTGAAAGGAACATAATGAAAAATCAATTTGGTAGTCCCAGTTTTGGGATCCAGGGGAAAATATCTTTCTATATGTGTTTTATGTGTTAAGCTCTCGCTATTGTTTATTTTCTGTGCTTTAAAATTCGTATGCAACTAATTTATGTACGGGGTTAAAACCTACAATAATAGGTTTTGGAGGTCCACATATGCCACAAGATTATGAGTTAATTTCAAACAACATGTTACAAACTCAATTGCATGAGAGAAAATAGAAAATGGCAGCAAAGTTTGATAACATCATTAATTTTACTATATAGCATATTGGCACATGGATAATTACTTTATCTAATGTCAATAATCATAACGTTGACTTAGTTATCAACGTGCAAGAAGAAAGTAGGGAAATTAAAAAAGATGTTTTCACTAAAGACATGAAAATGAAAGTTACATTTGCCCCCCGACAACGACTACATTAAAAAAATGCTCAACGTGTTTTTCCAACAAGTCATGGACTCATAATACATCTTACAATTTTTTATTTTGTGGCTACAGATGTCGTTCAAGGAAGCGGAACACCAATTTTTGGTTAACAAATCCATTTACTTTATAATTTTCTTTAGAAATTTGTGATTCTATTTAGCAATTTTGTCTTTTAAGAATATGTTTTGAATATGGTCTCATATAAGCTTGATTTATGGACAGGCTCATCAACATTGTATCCTTACAAAGTGATTTCTATAAATTTCAAAAAATATGCTTTTAGATTTTTTGTTACATTTAGTGTTGTATCGTTTCTTTAAACAAAATTGAACATTTGGAAACAGTTTGGCATCCTAGAAATATATCTCTTAATGATAGAATACTGACACAATGTCTTCATACCTGAACAAATTACATTTCGTGGAGCAATTAATTAATTATGTTTCTGACACGCCCTTTTCCTATAGTGAAATAAATCTATGTATTATAGTTCATATGTTGTTGAGCTTCATTTTCTATGTTATTAAGTTCCTTGTATAAATTTATCATTGTGTAGAAGTTACAACTTTCTTTTTTGTGCAAAACAAGTTTATTCCATATAGTGTTTTCTATAAATTTCTAAAAAACCTTTCAACTTTTTCTATTATATTCAATATTGTATTCTTTCTTTAAAAAAATTGAACAATTGACAATGATTTACTATCTTACACATATATCTCTTATTAATACAATATTGACATAGTGTATTAAGATGTACATAGCCTTCATTCCGCAGAATAATTAGTTACTTATGTTTCTAACTCATCCTTTCTGCCAATAGCTAAATAACGCTCTATATTAGAGTTCTGATGATTTTTTGCTTTATTTGTTAATTTTATGTTAATCAGTTCCTTATATAAAGCTCTCATTGTGCAAAAGCTACAATGAAAAGTTTCATTCTACACAAAAAGTTTCTTTCGCATAGTGAAAGCCCTATAGGATTATTTTACTTAACAAACTATAAATGAAAAAATCATAGATATAAATTAAATTAAATTAGTTAATATCTTGTTGAGAAAATTTTCTTTGAATGCCTATATATTGAATCTCAACAAGATTTGAACAAGTCGCTATTTATGAACTGAACTATAGGAACTATTTGCATTCAAAACTACTTGACTATATCGATTTTATGATAATCGTTTTCATTTGTATTCAAACACATGCTTTGAATTTTTTTATTTTTATTTTTATCTCTAATAATGTGTTATTTTTATTTTTTCTACGTTAAGACTAACCTAAGTACCCATGGGGGATTTGAACCGGTGACCTATCACAAAGAGTGCCTTAATAGCGCACCCATTCATCGTCAATCCAAAGCCCCGTGGGCCTCTAATACTGTGTTATTGATTAAAATAAAAAATATCATTATTACTATCCACAATTTATTTGAGTTAAGATTTGATTAAGTCATTTTAGTGCGGACTGTGAATCTATTCAATGACATGGAAATTGAACTTTCCAACAACTATGACACACAATGAATGCTTTACTTATAAAGAAAATTAAAAGGAAAGAGAATATATAGATATACACTATTTATATCTAAAACATTACCAATAATATTAGCAATAAAAGTTTTTAGTGCAAAGTGCAAAGTTTCGTACAAAAATAATTTCTACATACATTGAACTTCCTTCGCACAAACAAAGCTTTTTCTTAATGAAATGTGATTTTGTGAATAAATTTGTATGAATTGCACACAATGTTTACTCAATTGACTACTGATATGCATTATCTATAACTAAAGTATTAGCAATAATATTTTAGCAATAACAGTGTTTAGTACAAAGTTTGTACGGTCAAAACTCTATGAAGGTGCCTTTATTCTTCTAATGTTACCATATGACCTAGATTTCACTGAATTGACTATTGATATGAATTATTTATAACTAAAATATGAACAATAATATTAACAATTAGCTCATAATATTAGAAGTTGGTGCAAAGTGCGGAGATCTGCAGAAATAACACTTCTGCACAAGAGCCTAAACAAACATATATTCAAATATTCGAAAATAAGAATTATTTACAATTAAGATATTAGAAATAACTTTGTATACATGTCTAGATAAGCCATGTGTAGAGAAAGTTGGGCAAAAATATCACTGGCCGAGACATATATGTAGACTAAATGCAGACCCCACATAATTATTTATCGCTAAAATCTTAGCAATAATATATTATAAGTCCAACACTTGCTTCATTCTTATTGTGAACAACAAATATTCATTGTTTGATACGAAAATATTAGCAACAAAAGTCTTTAGTGCCAAATGTTGTGATCCACACATTGAACGATTTCTCTGCACTTCTGCACTTATGTCTTATTTGAAACATATTCAAAAATATGAACATATGATTTCTTTGATTAAAATATTATTAATAATATAAGCATAAAGCATGTATTTTTAATGCTAAAATGTATAATCAATTAAATAATAATAAAAGCGTAGACAATGCTATTGATAAAATATGCATTATTTAAAAATAAAATATTAGCAATAAAATCCTTTAATGCTAAGTGAGATGATCCACAAATTGAAAGCTTCTTCTGCACCATAGAGTTCCTTTGCACTTTTACACATATGGCTAATTTGAAACATATTCAAAAATACAAACTCTGCAAAGATCTTTATGCAAAGAGAATCAATTAAATAGTGGTAGAGGTAAGGACTATGTGACAATCTGCGCATTGAAAGCCTCTTCTCTACAATGGACTTCCTTTGTACTTCCACAAACATGCCTAATTTGAAACACATTCAGAAATAAAACTATATCTATTATTTACAATTAAAATATTATCAAACATATGTGCATAAACAATATCATTATTTGCACAGTGGAAACTCGAAGGATGCATTTTTGTACACAACGATTACTAAAGTGACTATTGATATGCATTATCTATAATTAAAGTATTATCAATAATATTACAAACAAATATTTGAAATATTAAAAAATGCGAGAATACATATAATTTACAATTAAAATATTATCGATAGTTTTATTTACATCAATCACTTACTAAAATAACTACTCGCACTAGTGAAGTTTAATCTTGAGAGCTTAAATAACAAAATAAATAGTTGTTCGGATGAGTAAATGTGCAAGATAACCGAGGACTTTCGCATAAACAAGGGTGGTAAAAATTTGTTTTTCAATCCTTGTAAAGAAAAAGTGTTGTGTGGTAAAACAAATGTATGAAAAGCTTTGCCTTTTTTTTTTTATTTAGTAACGTTTTCAGAAGTATAAAAGTAGTTCTACAAAGGTGGTTGTGTGAACATAGCTACTCGGAGGTAGCATTTGTGGAGCTTCGAATGTCAATAACTGATCAAAGGGTGTTATTCAGCATGGGAGTATTTGTATAGGTGAAGTTATGGGGAGATGGTTGTGCATTTATAGAGAAAGTAATAATGACATATAGAAAATGCAGAAAAATAAGAATGAAATGTGAAACTTACATTAGTAATTCAAATTTGCGATTTTTTTGTTTGCATTTGCTAGTTTCTTAGCTAATAAACTTGTTTTGTAAGGTAAATACATATGATGACTCATTGTGTGGACAACTACAAGTGATCTGCAGTGTTATCTTTTAGCAATAAATAGTTTCATTTTAATTGTGCAGAAGAAGATATACAAAGGGGGCAATAATGACATATTGCAAGTGTAAAGAGCACTCTCGAATAAGGATTTAATAACCTATATATGTGTGAAAGTGGATTTTGTTTTGTATGACCGAACGCGGAAATAATGACATATTACAAATGAAAAATGAAATGATGACCCCATGATAATGAATAAATGAACAACAAATTCTCCCTTGATCAATTAATTAGCAGTAGAGCTAGGGACTATGCTGCATCACAACAATTCCTTTTATTATCCAATGGAAAGAGAGTAATACATGAAATGCATCACCTAAATAGAATCTTGCGAAATGTGGTTTGCAATTCTTTTTGGTGGGAAGTTTATTTGATTCCTACAATATGATCTCTATGGCAGTAGCAAGCCAAAAATAGTTCCCATTATGGGATGGATCTTCAGAGGGAAATGTGTAGAATGAGTGTGAGGAAACACAAGAAAATGTGAGGAGAAGCAATGGTCTTCTCACTTTCTCTTAAAATATCAACAACATAATTACCTTAAAACTGAGAATATATACAAAATTCATGAAGAAAGTTTGCATTTATAGGAAAAATGTTGAGCTAGAAGGAGAATTAGTTCCAATTTGAATGCTTGAGATTTAATGACGATAACCCATATGGTCGATTTAACCACAGGGATTGCCAAGTACCCTTCCATTTATGAATAAGCTCTACCTTGTATAATTTTGAACTCACTTATAGATAACATGAGGTGACTTGAGCCATTAATCCATAATTAAAGTGATCAAATCATGTTGGTACAAGTATCAAACATGTATTTATAAAATACCCAACATGATCACATAATTAATAAAGGAAAGGTTGTGCATCCCATGTGAGGGTCAACCTAGAGTTTGACTCATATCTAAGATGTCAAATGGGCCTATAATCCATGATTTTGGTGGATTATGTATGGTTAAAGCTAGTTTATGATTTTTTAAGCTAAACTCACATAGTGTACTAGTTGTAAATAATTGGTGTGGTAAAAAGTAGGAATATTAGCATTTTTCTATCCTATCATGTGAACCTACTCCTAGCACGTTTCCTTCACAAAACATTAACTTCGTATTTTCCCATTGTTTCCAACTTGTTTATTGCTCCCAACTAAAGTGAAATTAGTAATTAACAACCAACCTATGGGAAGAAAAATAATATGAATGGGAATAAGAATAAAGGGATAGATGCATTTCTAATAAAGCTGGGGATTGTAGTAGCCTAGTGAAATCATACATTAGTCACCGGTAGAGTGGAACACCAAGTAAGCTTAAAGAGTAATATGCATCACATGGAAGAGTCAAATAGATACAAATGTTGTAGAGAACTGACAAAAGCACACTTGTATTAGATACATCTCTCAATAGGAAACCAACTAACATCATGGTGTTAAGTACATACAAATTTATATCCTTGCAAATAGTTACAACAATTTAATCGTCTCAACTAAATTATCTTAATTGAATTGTTTAGCCAACATGAAAAAAGAGATGATTAACTTAAAATAAATATCTCTTATATTAACTCGACTGGGCTAGTTGACTTAGTTGATTAATTCCTCCAACATCTTCCCCTCCCTCAATGCCTTCTTTTCCCTAAAAAAGGGGGAAGCCTTGGAGATATAAATAGAATTAAGAGAGAAAACATTTCAAAAGAAATATAGTGAGAGAATGAGATAGTGAGAGAGAGTTGTCAAGATATCTTCTATAAGTTCATTTTGGAGCAGTTAGTGATGGAGATAGTTGTGCTTGATTGTCCTTTTGCACTAGTTGGTAAATTGATTCTACAGCTTGGGCTTATGTCATTATGGTTATTTCAGTAAGAGGGCATAATATATTGATACCTTTTCTTTCTCTTCCCCTTAGTGACTAGTTGGACACTTTGACCTCAATATCTGAAGTAGCTCACTATGTTGGCTGAATTGATGGGCCACATTCTAACATTCTCAGTGCAAAATATTGAGATTTGGGCCATGCTAGAGTTGGTTGTATTAAAGGTGTTGGAGATGGAATTTCACTGACTGTTGGTTCATGAATAACACGTGCAATTGTTTAAAGGTCTTGGTAAAATGTTAACCAATATTTCATTAAATGTTGTGCTTGCACCTCAATGGATTTGATTTTTGTGAAGTACTTGATTTTATCAGATAAGGAGCTCTCTTGGAAGGAAGTAAGGTCGAGAGTATCTTGTTGCTCCAAATTCTAGAACTTCTCATTTAATATTTCTAGAAAATTAGTAGCATTAGTGGCCTCAATATGGGTTTTCTTTCCTTCTCTCAACCACTGTATCTCCTCCTCTATGAGCTTTCCCTATGCCTTCTTCTCCTATACAATTTTATTTTCTAATGTTGTTACAACCTAGGGTACAAAGGTAGTAGTCTTCCCTGCCAACAAATCCTTGATCAATAGTTGTTGTACTGATAGTTGATTACAGATATTTGATAAGTATGTTGGCCTATTGATAAGAACATGATAAGTATGCTGGCCTATTGTGTAGCTACTCTATCCATGTTTTCCTCCATCACGGTCTTTACTTGTGCAAAATCCTTGAGATGTTATTGTAGCATAGTTGATAATTCTTCATTCATTGTGTTTTAGCCTTGATATACAAGTGGTCGACTTGGTCTTTCATCTATATATTATGATCTTTCATCTATATATTATGATTTATCAGTTGTTGGACCAAATGTTGAATAGAAGTAAGTGTATCATCAATGTGAGCCAGACTGGAAATTTGATTTTTTTCTACTGTTAGGTTCGTATTGTTTATCTAGATCTCCTCTTCTTTCTATTTCTTATGATGAAGTGTAACACCATCAACTTCCTTCATTTTCCATTATCCTCTTGCTTCCTTAACTTGATGGACTAAGAAGTGAAAGACATGTTTATATGATTTGTATGTTAAGTAATATGGTAGGGCTCCCTATCAAGCTATTTTTGTTTTATTTCACGTATTCACACTTGTATCATCACCAGGGCATTTAGTTGATCCAACTTGTGATGTTTGAGATGACTTGTCCATCGAGGGTCGAGGGAGCTATTTGGTGTGAGATGCCAATTATAGTTCCCTATATTTTAACGTGTTGTTGTTGTTGCAGCCGACAGCATCATATTTTTGACTCCCATTCCTCCTTAATCATATTTTCTTTTCTTATGTCTATTTATTGATTCAGCATAACTCTACAATTATTTCTAACTCCCATTCCTCCTTAATCGTAGTTTCTTTTCTTATTTCTATTTATTGATTCAGTATAACTCTACCATTCAGCATGTTGTTGAGATTCTAAAATACATTAAATTATTAATCTTACTCATAATTCACATTGGAGTTGTCTATAATGCGACTTTTTGGAGATTCCGGTGACGGATTCCGGCGGAAGAAATGAGGTTAAATCTTGATTTTTAGCAGTTAAAATGGTTTTTTAACTGCATATTTGGATTCAGCGCCCTGGAAAACCCCTGGGAGCCATTGATTGCGCAGAAACTAGCTATCAAACTTGGGATTCCAATGAATTGCTGCCGGATTTTGACCGGAAAAATCCGCCGGAAAGCTTTCAAAAATTCGCTTTATAGACTACTGCATTCACATTCATCCCTATATAACATAAAAAGTATAATACTCATTCATCCCAAATTTAAAAATCTAGATTTTTATGTTAAATTTAATGTTTACAAATTTACATTTTCAAAATATAGAATTACTGAAAAATTGTTGAGGTTCTAAAGTAAAATACATTAAATTCTTAATCTTACTCATAATTCACATTCATCCCTATATAACATAAAAGGTATAATACTCATTCATCCCAAATTTAAGAGTCCAGATTTTTATGTTTAAATTAAGTTACAAATTTAACATTTTCAAAATATAGAATTACCAAAAAACAACTGCTGTGGAATCCTAAAATTAGAAGATGTATATAATATCTTATAAATAAAAATAATTTTTAGAATTATTATTTAATAACTTTTTAAAATAAATAAAAAAATTAATCTTTTAACCTTTAATATAAATAAAAAAATCACCACCACCACTATTTATGATACTGCAAACCATATAATCCTAAAATAGAAAATTCAAATTCATGATTGGATTTACTTTAGTGAGTGCCACTTATATCACGAAGCAAATAAATATAAATGATAATAATGATTATATGTTACGGATGTGAAAGCAGAATCTTCCTTTCCGTGACGACGAATATCAAAGTAGTTGGGAAGAGGCTTAATCCATTTTCTTTTAAATACAATATCCTATCTCGTCTCTGTTTTGCTCTGGGACTCTCATGCGATTGATGGAAAAGAGTAGAAGGTGCCGGCATTCCTCTCAGTCGCTTCGCCAAACAACTACTCGAACTCTCCATCTCGATTATCCATTCAGCATCCTCACATACCCCTCCACTTTATATATATATACTAGTAATTGTCCCAAAAGGTACAAAGAGAGGCCGATAATATTAAATGGAATGTTGAATTTTTTCTAGAAGAATGTTGGTTCAAGCTTAATGATGAGCAATTTGACTCGCTGAGGCTTTCTAATTGTTTTTTATTATGGTAAAATTATATTGATAATTCATTGGTTTTACTTTCAAAAGCTTGAAGGAATTTGAAGAGCAGGTATAGAATTGTTTTGTGGGATTTGATCCCAAAATCATTGATTTGTAAATACATACTCAATGAAATGTTAATGGGTTGAAACCCTTCACAAATGTTTGATATAAGCAAATAAGACGAAAAGGTTGAAAGGCTTAGTCCATCTATTTATTTGTGTTGGATGTTTAGTCAAAACAATTTCAATCTCCTGTGACATACAAGCTACAAGAATTAGCAGACAATTTAGAAGGAAATGCAACAAATTTAGTTAAAGTTAAGTTGAGATTAAAACCTGCTCACAAACAGCATTGTAGAAATCTTCAAGAGATGTTCCACTCTGAATCATCTTGTTGAATATGTCATCACATGGCTTTGACAACTGAACAAAAACCGAAGGACTAAAACTATGAAACATAAGATACCTATGCATCAAGAATAAAATGAGGTGTTGAGGCTGATGGGTTGTTCCTCGACATTGCATGGGATGGAATTGGAGAGCTCGGTGGAGACTCCATATCTAGCTTGAAAATCCTTCCTTTCCTATCCAACATGAGGGATAGCTCATATAATCAATGAATAAGATTTGCTTAA
The DNA here is from genome assembly GCA_000404065.3 of Pinus taeda. Lineage (NCBI taxonomy): Eukaryota > Viridiplantae > Streptophyta > Pinopsida > Pinales > Pinaceae > Pinus > Pinus taeda. The sequence goes on from APFE030033428.1 coordinate 271,983, forward strand.
GTTTTTTATCCTATCCATAAAATCTTCCCTAACAGCAGCTTGACATGCTAGTATAGGTCTACTATATGAAGATAATGATTTTGACAACCCCTAGAGCTACGAGTGTTAGGAACCCAAAGGGAAATACCTACCATAATATTTGAGTGTAAGGTGACCTATCTTTTTGTCAAATTTCATCCTCTACCAATCAAATTGCCTCCTAAATCTTGGTAGGAGTGTGCTCATGAAGGTTGTGAGAGGAAGCCTCAACATGAAATCTAGATTTGGAACCACATGAAGTGTTGCAACCTCCTCCTCTGTGTTGGTAGCAAGATCATTGGTGTGTTGTGGATGTTGGAGGCAATAAGACTTCGTTAAAATCTAATTGGAACTAAGTGGGAAGTTGTAAAAGCTTATGTTGAAGGAATTTAATCATAAGGTCAGGCTAGGCAGGCTGCACCGACAATGAACTCGGGGAAAGTCATCTTTGTCATAAAAAGACTACAAGGATGAAGGGAAAGTGAGAGGGTCTAGAGATGGTCCCCATACATGAGCGCCTATGCAATAGTCAAAACTCATGAAAGACAAAGGCAACATTAAGAGAAGGCATCAAAGGAGCAGAAGGATAATAAATATATTACCTAAGAGGAGGAGTAGGGTTGGGCATGCAAACCTTACTCGAGAGTCAAACAATATGACAGAGGAGCCTCTACCACCCTCCTTAAGAGGTGAGGTCTAATAAATGAACCTTGACAATGTAATATGTAAGGAGAATGGGTGGCAAGAGGGTTTGCCATATCATATCCTTCCCTAATTGGTATGGTAATAACATCACATTAGGGCAACAATAATAATAACTTAAAATAAAATTACAATTTATTTAATTGTTATAAAAAAATTTAATCTTTACCATATGAAAAGTAAGATGCTTATTTAAATTTATGAACAATTTATTTTATAGTTACAAAAATAATTTAATAATAAAAGATTAATAATCATTTATATTATTCCATTCATCTATTATATTTTTAGAGCGCAACACACCTTGAATAAGAGATTTTCACCACTCTATAGATTCATATAACAATATGTGAGTACACCTTTCACTCGAGAGCCATATACACCATGTTTTCCAACTTTGGCCACCATTCATCTCTTATATTTTTAGAGCGCAACACACCTTAAATGAGAGATTTTCACCCCTCTATAGATTGATATAACAATATGTGAGTACAACTTTCACTGGAAAGCAATATACACCACGTTTTCCAACTTTGGCCAAACAATACCATAACTATGTCGTTAGGATAAAGTATGATAAACTATAGATGTGACGATGACAAAGAGCAAGCACAAATAGACTCAAAAGATTTTGAAGTAATTCATCGTTATTTTTATCGACCGATATACACCATGGTTTCCGACTTTGGCCAAACAATACTATAACTATGTTGTTAGGATAAAATTGCTATGGCAAACAAGATGCCACTATTAGTCCTCTTTCTTTGGTATAAAATTAACTGTTAAAGAATGAGTGACTTTCTGCCATGTATGATTCCCGAGGTACCATGGGATGTTAATACTTCTTCCCAATAAAATTTGGGTGGTTGGTTGGCTTGAACTCATCTCTATCTCTTAGATCGCTACATGCTTAATTACTTAAAGATCTATCATTTTCTCAGGTCAAAATAGAAATTCACCCTTCTCTGCATTCATAAATTTTGGTTGTAAGGGCGGTATAGATTCTGTTCAAGAAAGAGCCGAGTCAAATTATTCACAACTACTGAGCACCAATCGATTGAACTATGTTGAAGAAAGCAATACTTGTGTATGAGATCATTATGTATGTCACAGCGGTAGCCGCCTGTCATCCATTATCATCATTAACCCCAAATTTAAATAATAGTAATAATACAATAATTTTCATGCAGACATGTATAGATTTTGATACTTTGACACCTGCAAGCTTCATCAGTAGTTTCCCACTGGCATAAGTAAAAGGTGCCTCCAGAGATAACTTTTTTCTCATTGTCAAGGTAGTTGCAGCGAGAACATAATCCAAGGGATTTTGCTATTTCACCATGGGAAGACGAAGGATCATATACCCTAAGTTATTCCCCCACCTTGCTCCTCCACTCCTGCCAGATTTCATCATGTTGACCACATTCTGTAATTATAGCGAATTGCAATAAGAAGTTTTCATGCCAACTGTCATCCACAATTCATATATTTTAAATAACTTGTGAAAAAGTCACAGGGAAGCTGCAAGAATCGATCATTCCTGCAAAGCAAGAATTTGTAATTGCAGAAACTAGAAGGGGGAGATAAATGCAGTACATGAAGTCTTGGAACAGGTCTTGTATTCACTAAAATTGCTGATAGAACATGTAGATTCGATGGAAGATGTTTCTTACCATCAAATTCCCTGTCTTCTGATTTTGAGATTCCTTCGGCCTCGGCTTCTTCAAATTAATTACAAGATTCAGAATAATATTTCCCATCAGGAATGATTTTATTTAAAACACTGAAAAAGAGGGCAACTGACATTTTATAATTATAACGATTATTCTGTCCCATAGCGTTTTAATACCAAATATGCACTGGGTGTGCTGGAGACGCCCCCATTCCCTTTAGAAGATTAAAGATCTACTTCTATAGACTGTATTCGCGTTCCATATACCGCAGGATTCCGACTGAAGTCATTGCCAGCATAACATCGTTTACTATCTGCCATTCTTTAACAGCATCAACGTTCATCTTTACTGCTCAACAATAAAAAAAAAAATAAAAAAAAATTCAAAGATCAGGGAAAAAGAACAGTGCTTGCCAAAAGCCAGGGAAGAAGAACAGCAGGCAGGCCAAAGAAACCATTAACTCTGAGGCCAAGAGTGACATAAAAGAATGGGAAAAAGCAATAAAAATATCTTCAAGAGTGACATAAAAGAATGGGAAAAAGCAGTGAAAATATCTTGCACTCAGAGGTGAAAATAAGGCAACTCATCCAATTTTTGGAAAAAGCAAATCACACTTTAAATCAATGGTTGAAAGTGTCTCATCTGATCTAACTGAGCAAAATAAAAGTGTTGACAATTGTTGATACATAAAAAGACCTATCGGCACGGGTTCAGGTTCCTTATCTGCGAGGACAAGAATAATTAAGTTCAATCACTGATGAGCCCTCTTAAATACCTTGCGGGTCACTCTCCGACGACAAGAATTATTAAGTTCGATAATTCATGAGCCCTATTAAATACCTTGCGGGTCAAGCATAGTATTAATATAACACTTTTTTTAAAGGTTTACACGTGTTTACATGAAAATAGTAAAACGCTTACTACGTGAGGTAAACATTTAATTTGATAATGATTTAAGAGAATCGTGGAGATGATAATGCTATTCATAAAGTGTTTAAGTGTTTTTGTGTTTTTTTTGGTTAGTAAAGAATTAATATATATTTATAAAATTAAACTATGGTATAAAGTTAAAAAATTTAAATATTTAATTGTTAAAGATTTTTATTTTAATTTAAGTTGGAAGAAAATTTGTTGATTTTATTTTTATTTTTCTAATCAAAGGCTTTGATTGATTCTCAAAGGGATATGTTTAGCATATGTTTAGTCTTAATGCTTATCAATCACTATAATGTATTAAAGAGTTTGTTAGGTTGCATTGACTTTGAATAATTTCGTGAGAGCTTCAAGCCTAGCAATTTCCTAGGGATTTGAGATTATTCCAATTATAATAAGTTCATCCATGAAAAGTTCCTCATTATTATTTATAACATTAATTTATATACAGGAAAATTTTATTTAGTAAAATGGTCCATTAAGTTTAACAAATTTTAAAAATTAGATTTGTGCTACGTGGCTTCTCATCAACCAATTTCTTATGGATTTGAGATTATTCCGATTCTATTAAGTTCCTCCATGATAAGTTCCTTATAATTATTTATAACATTAATTTAAAATTCTTTTTTTTCTTAGGTTAAAGTTGACCCATAACATTTTTATATATGGTTAATTAGGTAAATGAGTGCATTAGTAAGCCATCCTTCGTCTTGCAATAGTTTTTTTTGGCTATATTTATGAAGCAGCTATATCAACCACATTAATATTTTTAATGTGGTTGTACTAGTTAATGAAAAAATTGATTGAAAAAATTGATGCATCTTATGCGTTGTTGCTTAGTTTAAGGGTTGGCCTAGTTTCCAAGTCCGCCGATTCACACATAAAACAATGTTTAATGAGATTAAACTTGTATAAAATATTTTTCGGAAGAAGTCACATTGAAGATTTTGGTAAGAGTTTTGAACCAACAAGTGTGGTTCATCTTCAAGAAACGGAAGCTTGAATTAGGAGATTAAATTTGGTTGATATTTTTTTTTACTTTAATAATTATTTTATTTTTTCATTGAGGGTGTGTTCGGTGAATGGTGAATAAACTTGGATGATAACACAAAAAAGATTTATGATAAATGACCTATGACATATAAATTTCTAGTAATTTTAAAAAGAGATTTGCTCAATGAGTGGTGAAGAATATTATGTGATGAGATGAGAAAAAATATTTATGATGCATTACTTATTATATTATAATTTTTTTAAGTTAAAATTAGATTTTAATGGCATGGTTTTTGGCTGATGTGAAAATATCTCTCTTTGTTCTAGTACTAATATGTTGTGATGCTAATTTGAGGGCATCATGTATCACTCAAATAATAGTGTTTTCCATAATAGCAATATGATACCCTACTAACTTTTTTTTATCATTAAATGTTATGTATAAAGTATACTAAAACTTATTGTTACATTAACATATGCATTTTTAAGATAAAGAAATCATGTTAACCTAGAATAAAATGTATGGCAAGCTATTCCAATATTAATATATTCTTTTGGAAAAAAATTCTTATTGTGAAATTTTTTAAGTAGGGAGATTTTTATAGACACAAAGATAAGACTCAATAAGTGTTTAGTTAAACAATGAAATTTTTATTTTGCTTTAAAATAATTTATTACAAAAATTTCCACAACAAATGGCACCAATTGACTACTTTTGTTTGTGGTCTATATTAGTGAATAATTAATGCATCTACAAATGATTATAAGTCTTTACCTTGCATTATTTGACAACTTGATATTCCAAGGCCATATATGACTCCTACACAAGTTTCCTATCAAATCAAGCTAGCTATTAAAGGTAGGTAAAAATGTTTGAAAGAAAAACATTATATAATATTCAAGGAATGGGAAATTAATTTTGAAAAGATATGTTGACAAATACCAAAAAAAACAATAAAGGTAGGTAAAAGTGTTTGAAAGAAAAACATTATATAATATTAAAGGAGAAATAAAGTAAAGGTAGGTAAAAGTGTTTGAAAGAAAAACATTATATAATATTAAAGGAACATTATATAATTAATTTTGAAAAAACATGTTGACTTAGAGGCATACCAAAGAGCGATAAAGATTTATAATGGAGAGGACAGAAGATTTTGTTAACAAATTCCCATTATAATTTCATAGTATCTTATTTAAGTAATGACATAATAATTTTAGACATCTTTTTATGTTAAGTAGATTGTAAATGTTAATATTATATATAAAAGTGAATCTATATATAAAGTAATCTCATAATTAAAATATCAAAAGACTTTGTAAATATTTTCAAAAGTTACACATTGATTAAAAAGTCAAATATGAGTTTGATACATTTACTTAGAAAATAAAATTTTCATAAATAATGAAATTTTCATAGATATTGAGATTTGATATATTTACTATTAATAATACTTGGTAGAAAAATAAAATTTTTTTATTTTTTAATTTTTAAATAATAAAATTTTCTTAAATATTGTAAATTTGATAATATATATTACCATAAGAGGTAGTGATATATACTTTTTTTTGTTTTTAATTTTAAAATAATTATCAATTCTAACCAATTATATTAACCTTATCAGATTAGTCATTTTATATATATGAATCCATTAATAAAAAAAAAACAGAACTTTAATAAATTTTATAAAATCTTTTTATAGTTTTCCGAGTTAACTGCAAATCAAAACATTTTGGCGCAACTCTATAAACAAATATAGTAAATGAGATTAAAAACTATTAAATTAAAGGATTGAAAGTTACTTTCAAACCTGGATAAACATAAACACGTGGTCCCCTTAATCATAATACGCTTATATCCAACAAATATTCCAAGGAATGCAAATGTTGACCCGCTATTTATGAGAGAAAAAACACACCGAAGTCTCTTTAACCCACCCAATATAAAGAATTCACAGTAACCCACAGAAGATAGATAAATGGACCGTAACGACTTTATTTTTGGAGGAGGACAAACATAGTGTAACGACTTTATTTTTGGAGGAGAAACAGAGCATAACGTCTTTATTCATTTTTAAATTAGTATGGCTGGACTTATTTTGGAAACAATTTGGCTGAAAGATCGTTAACAAGATCAAGTGCATGTCATATTTATTCTCTAGCACATGGGAAGGTCGGGAGGAGGAGGTTCCAATGTTGCCAAGTAACCATGACTGTTCTTAACTAGAAACGCCATATTCAATCCCCATGACAAATGATCATCTGAGTGAGTAAGAGTGCAATAACCACACTCAAATGATCATCTGAGTGAGTGAGAGTGCAAGAACCACACTCTTGTGTAAAACATTACAACAATCCAAGTGACAGTGTAGGAACCACACCCCTTGCAAAACATCACAACCATACAATGTTCGTTAAATTTTCAAAACTCAATTGGAAATGAATTAGGAATAATATGAATATGTTAAACACACACAGAATGTGAACATAATACGAATGATAAATCAATAAGTTGCTTTTCTATTGTTAGAGATATACAATACAGTTTGAGTGAGCCTAATGGTTAAGAGTATGTGTTTCGTCATAATAGGTCACATGTTCAAAACTAGAGGGGGGTAGAGCATGTATGCCTTTGTAGACTTAGCAATCAAATCGCTGCACGGAGGTGGGTCCCTTGTCTCACAAACAAGGGGATCTGATACACCAATTTGTTGTCTGGCTTAGCCGAGACCTTAAAAATGGACAATAATAATAATAATAATTACATTCATAGCACCCTTGGTTTCGTATTCTAAGGTCTCTTGGACTTCCTTAGACTATTCAACTTTCACACCAACCCTTAGAGGATTCGGTGTCCAACATTCGACCCTTTAATCCGAAGGGGTATGTATAAGTCCAAGAAGAGAGTTGTAATACAAAATGTGCAAAAAGATGCATGACAACACTAGGTGAATGTGCTCTCTGAAATGTTGGTATAAGAAAGGTGGTTTAAGGATGACCACTAACACTGGAACACTTAGTGCATTTCCCAGAACTCTTCCAAGTCTGGCATGAAGTGGAGGTCTTTTGTTAGAGGAAGTGCTCCTCATGTTTTGAAGAGGGAAACCTTCAACCTAGAAAGGGAGGTCTCACCCCACATGAAAAGGGAGAACCTCAACTTGGAAAGGAGGTCTGAACCTGTGATGGTTTAAGGATGACCACTAACTCCGGAATACTTAATGCAATTTCTAGAACTCTTCCAAAACTGACAAGAAGCTAAAGTCTTCTACTAGAGGAAGTGTCCCCAATTCTTTGAAGAGGTGTCTCAACTCCACATAGATGGTTTAAGGTTGGCCATCAACCGAAGGCAAGCTTAAGGGCATATTTTTTTCTGGTTACAACTTTGAATCTAGTATGGCAGGTTGTGGTTCAGGCTCACTTGATGTGGCTTTGAAACTTGTAGATGACCATCACTTCCCTCCCGGTCAGATATAAGGTGAGATGATGGAGAAAACTCAACTGCAATATTGTTCAATACTTTAGAACAAGTTCTGACATATCACTCAAATATCTTCTTGGCTATTCAAGCCCATTACTAAGAAGTGATCCATCCAAGATGAATATTTGTTATTGCAGGAGGTTTGTTTTTGAAACATTTGTTTGAATAATGTCTAATTTTATGATAGTGCTTACATGGATGAAAATCAAAGCAATGATCTTTCACATGGCCAACTCTATCACAATGTTTTCATTTAACAATGTTGTGAATGTTGTGGAAGAGGACCAGAATCTGAAACTGAAGATGAATTGTCATAAATAAATCGAACACTCTGAAACTGGATGGGCTTTGAGTAATCTGGAATGTCAAAGGAAACCTCCTTATCATATTCAAGACCTATTTTGTGCTTGTTATGGACAAGCTTTTCCCAAGGTTTGATGATTGACTTGGGAGGTGCATGTTGAGTTTATGCATATACATGTAACTTTGTTGCTTCACTAGGCACTGGACATGAATCAACTATATCATTATTGACTTGTTGTTTATGGGAGACTGTTTCGATGTTCTAAATAGAAACAGGTTTAGAACGACGACTCCACTATTGTAATTTATCTTGATATAGTTGAGATTCAAGCTGCAAAAAATCAATCTTCTCTTGTGCATTTTGCAGACAAGTCTAAATGTCTGAAAGAGAGGCTTTGCTAATTTTCACTGTGCTGTCAGTGGTGGACCTTATTAGAGTTTTCAGTAACTCTAATAATCCCTGATTTTTTGTCATTATTCAACCAAATTAAGTCAACAAATGACCACAAATGTACTTGTAAAGGAAAATAGCTAACAATGCAATGTTCTTCAAAATTAAATGTACCCAATGGTAAGAAGGAAATCTACTCAATTCATAATCCTTTGCAAGCAATAAATGTTTTCCTTGGAAAATGATTCTCCTTTGTGTTCAGATGTCAAATAAATTCCTCTACTCTATGCCAACAAACAATAAATTCTTTGGACAAGTTCAAGCTCGCAATCTACTGATTTTCAAAATACAATTCACATGATGTTGATTTCTCCATTGTCTCAAACAATCACCTTATTCCACCAGTTTCAATAGAGAACCCTTACAGTTCTCTTCCATCTAGATCGTCCTCTTTCACTAATGGATGGATTGTCTTGCTGGGAGAGATGATCCTTACCGAAAATTTGTCAAAAGATGATGAAAGAAAAACGAAATGAGCAATATAGCGAACTCGTATCCTGGACCTTTTCTAAGGCGAGCTCCAAACAAAAATTGTGTGTTATTAATAGTCAGGTCCTTGCATTTCAACATTCTCAACAATTTTCTCATCAACATGTTGTTTACGTGTTTAGGTAACTGAAGCTTATGGGGAAGGAAACGTGTTTTTCATTTCGAGTACCATTGTATATTTATGTTCACAAAATTGCATTTTCCCATGACAAATGTACCTATCCATTCAGACACTATGACATGAGAAATCTAACTCTAGGTTGTTGAACTAAAATAATCAATAGTGATACAAAAGGTTTGACCTTGACACTTATAAACAACAAGGATGAGTATGATTGAATTAAGGAAAGAGGTTAAGGAAGCATTAAACAACACAACAAATGTTGTCTTGGGATGGCTCTGCACAACTTGCAAGAGTCGTTATATTGAAATATTTGAAGTAACGACCGTAGAAATCGTTTACCTCAAAATTGATACAGCTGGAGATGAACATAGTCCCTTATCAACTCAAATGAGTGCCCAAAGAGAGGGGGCTCGGTCTCCTACAGGATAGTAACTCGACCCCTCAAAGATTTATCCTGTACAAGTCACAAACTCAACCTCTTGACTATAATATCTTCAGCCTTCAAGCAAAAATGCTATAATAACTTCAATCGTCAAGAAAAAATGCCCCCACTCAGCAAAAATAGGTTCTTAGCCAACGATATTGGGAGGTAACTCGTCCCATAACAGAGAATAGACTGATAATAAATTAACCAAGGAGAATAACGATGACCCTCTTTGAATAGTGAACTTAGGTTGAGAAAAGAGTGAAATATGTTTGTTGTAGCTCTGATACCACTTGTTGTAGCTTTGATACCACTTGTTGTAGATCTGATCTGGGAATATAAGATAATATAAATAAACACAAGAATAATAAGATCCAAATATAGAAATGATTCTTTATTATCAAACCCTTAAGGTAGGGCAACACCATACATTCACTCCTTAAGGAAGGAGAATACTCCACAAGCCATATGCTTATTCATACAAGAATACTTCTCTTCATATCTCTCCATGTGGAGTCTCTAGCCTCTATATAGGCCTCATACATACAATACCATGCATCATTACCATGGTTTCCTCATACCATCAACTAATACCATGGGCCCCTTACATTATTATTAACTACTTGTGGTCCCTTACATGACATGGGTTAACCACCTTATTTATTACTATGGCCCATCCCATTATTACATTATTACCTTGGGTACCTGCCTCGGTACCCCATATTACCCCCTAGGTATATAACAATGTTAAACCTCTCCCAAGAGGATCTTGTTCTCTTTGACTCCCAATACATATACCCATTGGCTTCCCAACAGAAGCAAGAGACATAGCCAGTTTATGAGGAAGAATCTTGGTGGAACCTCTAAGTATTAGAACCTTGCTAGGAGAAACAATCAAATAGACAGTTTGATAAGATTTATGATACGACTAGATTCATTGCGAGTTTGCAAAACATTGTGCGAGAAAGGTCCACACAACAACAACAAAAGATGTTCACCGAGCCAATCCAAATCCAACATAACTCGCTTCTCAGATTTCCTTCAACCAGAAAAGAGTCAAACCAACCATGCAATTGAATCAACTCTCATATATATCAAATTGAGTTCTGAGACACCAAATGCATCGAAATCCTTCAAACACAAACACCCAGATAAATGCAAGAACCACGATAAGATCATTGATAAAGTGCTTGAATTTATAGGCAAATTACTTGACGAAATGTTTGTACTACGACTACACAATTTCCATATATTTTCCATATTACGGAGGATCTTACAAATCCAATTGCAGCTCTTCATCTATCAAACAAATATCTTCAGAGAGACCCTACAGAATATTTCGTCCTATCATGCTTTGATCTAGTAACCCATCATCGGCGCCAAGATCCATCTCGATATCTCTTGGATTATCTCGATGTGGGACCTCTATCTCAACTTCATACAATTCCACTATGAATCTTGAATATGATTACTTGATTGGAGATTATGGAGTAGGCAAATCATGTCTCCTCCTGAGATTTGCATATGATTCATATCTTGATGCGTTCGCTGCCAAAATTGACCTGAATCTTCATGAATGTAGTCTCTTGGTGAAAACTGGCGTATTAGGCTATTCAACCATTCCTTTAGAGCTTATGAAGTTTTCATTTGGGGAAAAGTGTGAAGCAATACGATGGAACATGGAATCCAAACACAAAACCCTGGAGAGACAAACAGAGATGCAGAGGCATTTTTGCTAGGGCCGGAAAATGACAAAGACAAATAACTATTTCTTGTAGGAAACTGACAAACAATGTTATAGTTAGAGATATCTAACAGTGGGACAGAGAAACAATTGTTAAATGAATGCAAGATGGAAGTGACAAATTCGAGAGAGGCAGAACTAACCAATTCCTCAAAGTGGTGGAGGTGTAGAATCTCACAAATTTTGAAACGACCTAGTGTAGGTCTGCAAATCGACAATTAAACAATTAAGGAAGGCATACCTGACATTTAGAGAGGCTAAAAAATAAGTAGCTCAAATTAGAGCAGGGCCAGAATTCACCTGCAGCTCTAATACCATGTTAAACAAACATGGAATGTGAACAGAATATGAATGATAAATCAATTAGTTTCTTTTTTATTGTTAGAGATATACATTTATATTACATTCATATGACCTTTGGTTTCATATTCCAAGGTCTCTTGGACTTCCTTAGACTATTTAGCTTACACACCAACCCTTAGAGGATTAGGTGTCCAACATAATCTAATGGCAGTCCATCTGTTCACTAGAACGCCTACAGTATTGGGCTTCGGGGAATCAATGAAATTCAATTTAAGAGGGTAAATTTCTTGGTTATAATTCCTGAAACCTTGACCTACCACGTAAAAGTTGTAACCAGCAATATGAATTGGATGGTTATCAACCACAAAGATGTTCATTGCCTACAAAACCATTTGCATTGTACAGGTGTACTCAAGTACTTTCAAATTTGTTCCAGATGTAGGATCCCAAAGACTTCGGGGTATGTTTTGCCCCGTGTAATGGAATACAACAAAGGGGATTTTGAGGAAAACTTTAATGGTAAACACACCATTAATGCCTAATATGAAATTTCTTTCAGCTAGCTTGAATAGCAATACAAAAGTCCTTTCACTACGGTGTGCTCCCTCAATGATTTTCTTTCCTAGTTTAGTTATTTGTGACCCTCACTACTCAACTAAATTCCATAGCTCTTGTGTGAGTTTCAAGCATGAAAAAATCATTTTTGAGAGCCCAAACCACAATATCATTATTCAAATACATGAATGATACTTTTTTGGGTGTATCTTTCTACAAAACGTTAGTATAAACACTAAAAAATGCTTAGCAAGCTTATACACAAGAATGGTAGCTTTATACTCATGAAATTGTTACTCTAAGCACTTGTGTGCCTCTTCACTCTCCATATATGGTTTAAAGGTCTCCATGGACATGTTCTCCTCTTGTTTCTCCCATTTTCTTACATCATTTATTCATTGCTCAACTCTTGAATTCTAATATGAGTACTCGTACGTGTTTCCTACTGAATTATAACAATACTCCATATCCATCACTTAAGCCCCATAAATGAAGTAAGTGATTTCTTCACCTACCCAATGCTTGATTTAATGAATTATAGTATCAACTTTCATATTGTTGCTTACATTCCCACTTGATTGCTTGGCGTTTTTTATTATTAGAGGAATATTTGCATATGCATTATTTTTAATTGTTAAGTTTGGTTCATCATAACAATGACATTTATCAAAATTAGGTTGTTACAGGCGTGGTGAAAAATATTGTTATTGTATCAAGAATTGCTTGAGGAGTGTGCTCCTTCCTTCAAGAATAATATATGGTGTTACCCTACCTCAAGGGTTTGGTCTAGATTGAGTTCATTCTTGTGCGTAGATTATTGGGTTTGTTTGTTGAAGATTAACGATTTATTTTATTATATTTTCAAACCTATTAGAATACTTTTTAATAGGGTTAGTTAGATGGTTATAATTTTTGAAGCCTTATCCTACCATGTAAAAATTATAACCATGAAGATGCATTGAATAGTGATCATCCATAAAGATGTGTGGAAAGCCATATTCACTATAGAATTATTTTCAAACACTTTTAAGTTTGTTCCGTATGTAGGATCCCGAAGACTTCTTACCCAATTTAAAATATACTATAAAAAAACCTTTAATCTTCCGCAAATAAACCCAATAATCCGCAAAAGCATAAACACAATGTAGATGAAACCATTCAGGTAAGGTAACACCATTAATTATTCCCAAAGCAAGGAATGAGCTCCTCAAACAATGCTTGATTCAATGACAATATTCTTCATCATTCCTCATTACATGTCTTGCACTACTTTATATAGTGGTATTTACCTACATTTTAAAGAAGAAAATTTCTAGTAGATGGAATCCTCTAGTGACTCATACCATTTAATAACATTACATTTTATTCATATTAAGATAATATATATCCATTATTATTCCAGTGGGAACCTCCAAACTACCCCTTTACTACTGATCATAGGTATACTATATTCCTTCCATTTGCATGTTTCATTTTTGAAACCTGGGATGAGACCGTATAATATGAGTGCCTAAGAAATATAGCTATCTAGTACCAAGCACTAAAATCCATCCATTCTAGTGATAAGTGAATATGGAATCCAACTACTTTATTTCTACACTAATTTGGAATTTTATTGTTCCTTATTGTGATATGATGATGTCTCTATGTAGTGTTGGTGTGCCTTCATGTGTCTCTCATATAATTTTCATTTCATTTCCATGTTGGTCCATAGTAAGTTTGATTATACTCATACCCATGCCTTAATATCAATGTTTCATTGAGTGGTTTGGGTGGTGATATAGAAAAACCTTGGCTCTCAATGCCCCTCCTATGGTTATTTTTTAGGGTATTTTATATGTCATTTTTTTGTTGTTTCAACCTTGGACAGATCCTTTATAAGTGTGCGCCCAATATATATTTTTGCATGTGGCACTTTTGGCCCTTCTTGTTTACCCAAATAAATATCCTGCAATGTGATCTTCCTTTACTTGTAGAAAAATTCCATAAACTTCTTTTGAACATTAATACTAGAAATACCAATTGATTCCATTCAAGGATATCCAAGAGTAACATTCACATCATTCACGTCTATGGAATCGAAATCAGGATGTCAGTAGTGAGCTTCAATTTTCTTTTAAATTAAACATTTTCATCATTAGTCTGTCTACTTTAAACATTATTTGTAGGTACTTTCAATCTTTAAGAAAACTACAATTAATGAAATTAGGTTGGCTACTAATATTTATATAAAAAACAACTTTATTTTATTGAATACACCCATAAACCTATAAAATAGATTTTCCACATGAATATAAACACTCGATTTTTTCTTTATCTAGTTTCCCACAATGAGATCACACCTTTAAAACATTCATCTTATAGTGCCTCTATCTCTTAAACTTAAATTCAGCCAACCAAAGTTAAGGATCCTCTCTTAGATACATATGTAAATTGTTTCCCTAAAATGATGAATAGTAAAATTTTATCCATTTTATATATTCATTTATATATCGGAAATCAACTTTATGAGTGAATGACATCAAACTTTCATCTCAAAAAAATAACTAGGGTTTGAAATAAATTTTCTTACTTTTCCTTGTGCAACTAAATTATAGTTATAACTATGACTATACTTCCCCAATTTTCAATTGTGGCCACAATTATGAAATTTCATACCCACTTTGCATCTAATGGAACAATATGGAATGAAATATGGTCAAGTATCACTATAATTTGAACAATCATTCCTAAAAAGTCTCCTAAATAACTAATTTTAAATTCATAATATCTCCACTTATAGAACTCCATTTTAAATGATTTTATTTTTAAACATAGGTATTTTTTTAAGAGGATTTCTGATATATTGCTAGATTCTTGAAATTTTCCCATAATGCTTTAGAAATTAATTTTAAGTCCACTATTCTCTTTTTTTCCCTTGAAAATATCAATTAATTTGTTTTTAATCATTATTATTGGCCCAATAAAGTGCTCTAATACTAATTGTTAAGTACCTTTATAAGTTTGAAAATATAACATAAAAGAAGCCCTTGATCTTCATCCAATAAACTCAATAATGCACACACAAGAATAAATTCAAAATTGATCAAACCCTTGAAATAGGGTAACACGGTATATTATTTCTTAAGAAGGGAACAAATTCCTCAAGGAATGCTTGATACAATAACAATATTTATCACCATGTCTTATTACTTTGCTTAAACTAATTTATATAATGCTCTTTAACTCCCAAAAATATTCTCTAAAAAAAAAAAATTCTAGTAGGTGGAACTTTCTAGTAACTCCTCCTACCTTCTAAGAACATTGCATTGTCTTCACATTATTACAATAAATATCTACTATTATTCCCTTGAGTGCATCCCTAAGTACCCCTATTATCCCTCGTAAGTGTATAACAAGTTTGATGTGAAATCATGTTTGGTTGGTATAGACCTAGGATTAGGAGAGGAAACCTTTCATTTGCCAATATATCAACCTTCACATATTTCCATATTGACATTTTAGGGAGATGAAAAAATTAAAACTTTTCAATGTATCAATATGACAAATGTAGATATACATGACTCTTAATATTGTAAATGTTGATATATCAATGTTTATGAATCAATATAGTTTCTTAATTATTTAATAAATGGAAAAATTTTTAAACTATTGGGTTTTCAACATTAAAATTGCTTATGCAACCTCATAGAATGTGTTTTTTTGACCTTACTATAATGCAAACTTTAAATCCTCAAGATATATTTCTTTCCCACCTTTTAATTATCTAGTTTATGTGTTTGTTTACCTTTCTAAAGGACCTCTCATTCTTGAAACTAAAGGAATTGTTTTTGCATCATGAGCCATAAAAATGTCATTATATTCAGGGCGATTCTTATTATATGGGATATGAATATTTCTTATAAA
Organism: Pinus taeda; assembly: GCA_000404065.3. Classification (NCBI taxonomy): domain Eukaryota; kingdom Viridiplantae; phylum Streptophyta; class Pinopsida; order Pinales; family Pinaceae; genus Pinus; species Pinus taeda. Next base: position 288,076 of record APFE030033428.1, read on the forward strand.
TATAAGTTCCATTTTCTTGGAATATTAGGTTAAATCAACCCATGATCAACTAGCCACATGGACCCTTTCCACTTGTAAAGTGTTTTTTTTTCTATCTATGACAGTAAGTTAGAAGCTCTCAAAAAAGATGATGCCACAAGTCCATACTCAAAACATTTGCAAAGGAAGAATATAATTTTATAACTCAAAAATTATGTCCAAACTTTGTCCCCATACTCCAACATAACTTACTTAAGAATATATTCAGATAAATGAACATATATACATATCAAAACATTGGTGTTGGAAACCAAATGAATAGTTATGGAGACATGGTGATAAATCTACTTGAAATGATGTAATGGCTTCAAAGAGAAGCATAACTCTAATGGTATAAAAGGAGGTTAAACAATATTATCCACACTTGGACCTCAATTCGATATTATAGATTAAAATCAAGATAGAACATCTTCATAAAAATGCCTAAATTGGCCTTGAACTTAATTTCCCAACTATATTTTCATTTTCATCAATTTGCATTACTTTTAATTCAAAAACGAAAATTCCTTTTGTAGTATGATAGATTATGATATCTTTTATTTGAGATATTGAAAAATTCCTCTAATATACATATTTGGAACTTTATCACTAAAGTTCATAAACTATTTCATCTCCTAAACATATCATGTTTTACTTGATATTTATCTTCTAATTAAATTTACATAAAGTCAATTTTAAAACTACTAAAATTGCTTTGTTCCACAACATAAAAGTATTAATTAGTTGCAATCTTGGTTTTTAAGTAAGATTGGTTGAGATTGGAATTATTTTTGAATGAAAATGTATCAT